>JANAVB010043021.1:0-115000 GCA_029216955.1 Iris pallida | reverse complement strand
ACACTGCTACTTACGTGTTCGGCGAGCTGGGGGGTTTCGAGGGTGCTGGACGGCGGAGGAGTTGACGTGGTCGCGGCGGAGTGGTGGCGCTAGACTCGCCTTGTCACGGACGAACTCGTCGACGGTGGTGTGGTGGTGGTGAAGGTCGTTGTGGAGGCAGCGTCGAGTGTTGCCGGAGTTAGGGTTAGGTCTAGGTTTGTCGGGGAAGATAGGAGGGTCAGGGCGATCGTAGGGTTGTGCTAGGGTTAGGGTTTAGGACGGGGGGGGGGGGTCATTTTATAGGGGCTTAGGTCGGTTGGGGCGTCGAGCTGGCCGGAGAAAGCGGAAAAGATCGGGGTCGGTCATCGGCGTGGCGGTCGTCGGGGGTGGGTAGAATTAGGATTTACATTAGGGTCCCTAGGAATTAGGATTTTGCAAAAAACCCCAAACCGAGTAGTGTGTAATAAGTATTGGCAAACCCGAATTAAAACAATTCATTTAATTACAAACTGACTTCTAAATAATTCTAAATAATACAAACAACTATTAAATATTTTAATTAATTGCAAAATGGTATTTTAGCTATTAAAACTCATTTAAAATCTATTTAAAAATTGTAGAAAAATTTCTAAAATCATATTAAGATATTTTAAGGCTAAATATGATATTAACAAATAATTAACACTAATTAAACAAAAATTGAAAAACAGGGTTGACACACTCTCATTGCCACATACACATATTATAAATTAGAGATTTCACTCTAAACCTTGGCACATTCACACATATATGTGACACTTGAAACCCCTTGCCTGTGACACACTATAACCTATCACTCACAGTCACACAACCACATACACACACACCCTATCACTATTGCCGTATACAACTGAACCTATTTAACCCCTTCCTATATTACTTGTTGTCACCCCTTGCATGCATATAACTGAACTGTGAGCATGTATGCATGAATGAATGAATGAATGTAATATATATAGATAGATGAATATAATGTAATGTAATGTATAATATAAATTATGCATATGTGATATGAATACATGTATATAATGTAATGCATGAATAATGTAATGTATAGATGTAATGTAAGAATACATGTATTTAGGTATAGTATATAGACTTGTGTGGTTCATTTTGGCTTGGTAATGTATTTGATTGCTAGTATAGGCTTGGTTAGGTTAGTAAGACTTCTTGGACTAGGATTGGACCTTGTATTGCTTAGTTGACCTAGTTGACTAGTGTAGTTGACTAGAGTTGGCCAAGAGTTAACTTTAGTCTAGAATGACCTAGAAATCATATAAAATGCATTATGAAGTTCAATATTACCATTCTGGACATGATGTGACATGTGTTGCTCTAAATAAGACTCATCTACTCTGTCTGGACATCTATACTTACCAGATACTCAGGATATCAGGCGAGTACATTCTTTGACCGTTTATACTTGCTAGAACTTATATTCTTGCTCTAGATTACTTTACTTGATGTTGTCTCGTTGGTAACACAGATTGGTACTATATAGATCGTTTCATGAGATGTTATCCCCATCGGGAGCATCAGATACTTCATGTCATGTGTGTTTCACTTACATCATGTAATTCTATGCTTTTACTATTCATGTATACTCTTGTGATTCATGTACTCGCATGATCATAGAGCCCTCATGAATCAATTTTATGTGCTCTCATTTATGAGGCAGTGAAATCATGAATCTTAACATAACTTGTCTCGATCCTTGTCTATTGATTGGGGATTTGGGAGTAGAAATAGTCATGTGAATAATTCCAAAGTAGTGTAACCATGAATCAACTATGTAGTGTAGCCATGAATCATATCCAGCTATTTACATGTATATCTTGTACTCTAAATTACTAGTCACTGATAGTTCTTTATATATAGTAGATATTTCCATTACAGTCATCTCTTTTACTTCATGTACATTCTTTTAGTTATTCATGTATCATACTCTATTGCATGGTTTATATTTTTTGACATGATATGAACTGCGTGAGATGTATTGTGCTCGTTCCTGTCCTGACTGGACCTATTGATATATTATAGAGGATAAGGACAAGACCTTTTGTACCACTTACTATGGAGCAGCCTTAGACGACACCTGCGATCTGGACCTCCAACAGGATCCTCTAGCAGGAGAGGATAATACCCCCATAGTTTAGGCTTGCTAGCTTAGACTTTAACTTATTTCTGTTGTCTTATCTCATTTGGATACTTTATTGTATATATTGGGATCTTGTGTTATTTGGGATGTTTGTGGAGATGTTATCTTAGACACTTAGACTTCTCTTCTGTTTGTATTCATTTTGTTGATTCATATCTATCTATCCTATCGTATCTTCTACCTTAGATTGTGATTGAGATTGTACCTATCTTATTATTCCTTCGTTCGAAGAGTATATCTTGTGCAGTTATATTTCATACTGTGTTAGATGTTGTGACCTAGGACAGTGTTCTACCGTCGACACTGTGGCGTAGGCTGGACGTACCCACTTCTCGTGCCCCTACACTGGGTGCGGGTCGTGACACAATTTTAGTGGTAGCCTATGCAGGTCTAGAATTGTAGTGGTATTCGAACTAGACTATCACTATAGCCTGCAGTAGGATGTAGGATATAGTTTTGAGGTACTCAATCACATTAGGAAACCTCTTATCCAATACTTGCCATCTAAATTCTTGTTGATTAAATGCTTTTCTTTGAATAAATAAACTGTCCTCCTTTGATTTTTTGCTTCATTCTCAGTAATTGCTTCTTGTTGATCTGTCTTCAGGATAGTTATGAAGACACGATCTCATCGCTCCGGTCTGGAGGATGCTATCTTGAGGTCGGCCACCTCTCGTCCTGTTTAACAGGGCCTCGAAACCGCAGCTCTTGTTATGGAAGCTTAGGTTGGCATTTCTGTCGCATTTGTAGGTGCACCTCCGCCTGTACAGAGACCTTCCTCCGTCATTCCTGATTTCTCTCAGCAGCAGTCGCCTTCGGGATTGGTTGACACAGTACAGCTGTTCGCCTTCTTTCATAGGATGGTGGAGGCTCAACGACAGCAGTCCATTTATTTTCAGTAGGACAGAGAGAATGCCCATCAACTTTCCCTGATGATGGTGGAGAGAGTCATTACGCAGCCTCAAGCAGCCTAGATACAGCAGTATCAGTCGAGGACACCAGAAATTCAGGACTTCCAGAAGATGCGTCCGTGGGACTTATGCAGCACAAAGTGGATTCTGTATGCGGATGACTGGATAAAGCACATCGAGGAGATCTTCTGGTAGGCAAAGATTCTAGCATGACTACAAATTGAGGCGACAGGTAGTCAGATGAAGGACTTGGCCCACATATGGTACCAGACGGACCCGAGGGTCGGTACAGAGGGACAGACTTGGGCATCCTTCAAGAAGCTATTCAAGGAGAAGTTTTTCCCTAACACCGCTCTTGGCGCCCTAGAGACCCATTTTGAGAGCTTAGTTCAGGACAGTCAGACTGTCGAGGAGTACGCTAGGGAGTTCTGCTGTCTCGGCAGATTTGTTGAGGGACTCAGTGAGACAGCAAAGGCCCGAAGATTCCGGAAGGGATTAGTTAAGGAGGTCAAGTCCTTGACCAAGAGTGCCGGAGTACCACTTTTGAGAAGATTCTGGTGGGTGCCCTAGCAGCAGAGGATGATCTTGAGCTGAAGCTCAAGAAGGGACGAGACACTCATAGAGCCAGTGGCAGCGGAGGACCGTCCAAGAGGCCCCATTTCCAGCAGCAGTTCCAGTAGAGGCTATTTCAGCAGCAGTCTCAAGGGCAGGCCCATCCACCTTTTCAGTAGGTATAGCAGCAGCAGCCGAGACATCAGTAGCAGGCTCCAAGATAGCAGCCCACCAGTTGTGTCTACTATAAAAAGCCAGGCATGGGTGGAACGACTGCAGGAAGAGGCTTGGCAGGTGCCTACTCTGTGGTTCAGCAGACCACCAGCTGAAGGAGTGTTCCCAATTCATGGGACGAGCAGTACAGGGAGCAGAAGCCAAGGTTCAGGTGGGCAGCAGAAGGGACCTTTGCAGACTCAGCAACAGAGATTCGTACAACATCAACAGCAGGCCAGGGAAGGTCAGCAGGACGAGCTTTTACCATAGCAGCTGAGGTCGTAGAGGCTATCAGAGAGCTTATCACAGGTTCTATTCTTCTCGACTCCATTCCAGCTTTTGCTTTGTTCGATTCAGGGGCTTCCTACAGCTTCGTGTCTGTATCTTTTGCTATTAGACACCACCTTGTATCTAAATCATTACATAGGAATTACAAGATCACTACTGGGGGTGGTATTATCCTTGTTAGTGATATTTACAAGGGTCGAAGAGTTGATTTGGGAGGCCGAGAGTTGGATGTGAGTCTGTTCGTAATGCCATTGCCGAACTACGATATTGTACTCGGTATGGATTGGTTGAGAAGGCACCATGCCAGTATAGATTGCCACAGAGGTAGAGTTCTTTTTCGACCACCCGAAGAGCCAGAGTTCGAATTCACCCGACGGCAGGCGGAGCAGAGTAGCAGAATTTTTTGTGGAGTATTAGTTGAGAAGAAGGCAGTGCCACACCCTTTGATAGCGGAGTTCATGGATGTCTTTTCGGAGGATTTGCCAGGACTACCACCAGACAGAGACGTGGAGTTTTCTATAGACTTAGTGCCCGACACAGAGCCAGTATCTCAGCACGTCTATAGGGTAAACAATAGCGAGTTGGTAGAGTTGAAAAAGCAGGTAGATGAGCTGCAGGACAAGGGCTTCATCCGATCTAGTTTTTCACCATAGGGTGCACCGGTACTCTTTGTACCGAAGAAGGATGGATCGATCTGGCTGTGTATGGACAACATGACACTCAACAACCTCACGATCAAGAACAAATATCCTTTGTCGAGGATCGATGATCTTTTCGATTAGCTGAGTGGGACGAGGGTATTTTCTAAGATTGATCTAAGGTTAGGTTACCATCAGATGAAGGTGAAGAAGGAGAATATCCTGAAGACAGCATTCAGGATGCGGTATAGCCAGTTTGAGTTCATTGTGATGTCGTTTGGGTTGACTAATGCCCCAGCGGTATTCATGAACCTGATGAACATTGTGTTCCTCCAGTACTTGGACAAGTTCGTGGTGGTGTTTATCGATGATATCCTAGTGTACTTGAAGACCAAAGAGGAGCATGAGGAGCACTTGAGAGTGGTTCCGAAGACTCTAAAGAGCGAGGAGCTTTATGGAAAGCTCTCGAAGTGTGAGTTATTTATGGACAGAGGTGACTTCTTGGGTGATGTGGTGACTGGAGATGGGATCTCAGTTGACCCGAAGAAGATCACCACAGTTGAGGCTTGGACAGTCCCGAGTTCATTAGCAGAGATCAGGAGCTTCTTGGAGATTCATGCAGGATTTCTCCCGGGTTGTAGAGCCATTGACTAGGCTGACCCAGAAGGACGCAGAGTTTATCTGGTTAGAGGAGTATTAGGTCGCTTTTGATGAGTTAAAGAAATGGTTGACGACAATTCCGATTCTGACATTGCCATCAGGATCATGAGGGTTCACTATCTACAGTGACGCCTCATGGAAGGGTTTGGGTTGTGTCTTGCAGCATCATGGGAAGGTGATTGCCTATGCTTCCAGGTAGTTACGTCCCCATGAGAAGAACTACACTACCTACGACTTGGAGTTAGCAGCAGTAATATTTACTTTGAAGTTGTGAAAACACTATTTATACGGAGAGAGGGTGGCGATCTTTACAGATCATAAGAGCTTGAAGTATGTGTTTACACAGAAGGAGCACAACATGATGCAGCACAGATGGTTGGAGTTGATGAAGGACTTCGATATTTCCTTACAGTATCACCAAGGAAAGGCCAACGTGGTTGTCGATGCCTTGAGTAGGTATCCGATAGCCATGTGTTTGACGATGGATCATCACTTACTAGCAGATTTGGAGAGGCTGGTGACCAAGGTGGTTGTGCCAGGAGTTCATATACAGATGTAGGGCCTTCAGATTCTGTCGGACTTGATGGAGAGGATCAAGTCGACTCAGTTCGAGGATGTTGCTTTACGGTGTATCAGAGAGCAGGTTCGAGCAGGATTGGTGGATGATGAGTTTATTCTTGCAGATGATGGCGTATTGAGGCACGGTTCCAGACTGTGTATGCCCAACGGAGAGCTTCGGATGCAGGTCATGCAGAAGGCCCATCGATCTCAGTACTTTATACATCCTAGTGCCAACAAGATGTATAAGGATCTGAGGGAGCATGTTTGGTGGTATAGGATGAAGCAGAAGGTAGCTGGCTTCGTAGCCAGATGCTTGGTCTATCAGCAGGTCAAGGCAGAGAGACAGAGGCCTGCAGGTTTGTTGCAGCTATTGCCCATTTCAGAGTGGAAGTGGGAGCACATCACGATGGACTTTGTTTCTGGATTACCATGTACACTAGGAGGGAAAGACGCAATTTGGGTCATCGTAGACAAGTTGACCAAATCAGCTCACTTTTTTCTATTTAAAGTGGATACGTCTACTGAGAGGCTAGAAGAGATGTATATGCGGCAGATTGTCTGGATACACGGAGTTTCGATGAGCATTGTCTCGGATCGCGATAGCCACTTTACTTCCCATTTTTGGCAGAGTCTGCAGACTAGTTTGGGCACTCAGCTCAAGTTTAGTACTGCATACTACCCTAAGATGGACGGACAGTCAGTGAGGACTATTCAGACACCCGAGGATATGTTGCGGACTTGTGTCTTGGATTTTGAGGATCCTGGGAGGATCACCTGCACATAGTGGAGTTTGCATATAACAACAGTTTTTAGGCCAGCATTGAGATGTCACCATTCGAGGCAATGTATGGGCGCAAATGTCGTACACCCTTGTCTTGGGATGACGTTGGAGAATGAGCTTTATTGGGACCTGAGATGGTTGTTGATGCAGCCGAGAAGGTGAAGCTCATCAGAGATCGGCTTCGCGTGGCGCAGGACAGACATCGGCACTAGGCCGATAGCCACCACAGACCTTTGGAGTTTGAGGTACAACTTAGGGATAGGATTAGAATTAAGAGTTATTTTGTATGTGATTCTATTTGATCATGTTTGAATATATTAGTAATTGAGACCTTGTTTGTTATTAGGTTGGAGATCTGGTTTTCTTGAGGATATCTCTGACATGTGGTATGATATATTTTGGTAGAGGTGGGAAGCTTAGCCCATGCTTCATCGGACCTTTCACGATCAGCGGAAGAGTTGATGACGTGGCTTACAGGCTAGACTTGCCACCTGTATTAGTGGAAGTCCATAACGTATTCCACGTATCGCAGTTGAGACGGTATATAGTAGATCCTAGCCATGTACTCGATCACTTAGAGATTTAGGTGGACCTACTCTTAGCTATCGAGAGCAGCCTGTGGAGATTCTGGATCGACGATAGAAGGTTCTGAGGAACCAGGTGATACCCTTGTTTCGTATCGCATGGAGGCATCATTCTCCAGGAGATTCTACCTGGGAGCGGGAGGATAAGATGCGCGAGCGATACCCATATCTTTTTGCACCTTGAGGTATGATTGTCTATCCTTCTCATCAGTTCAGTTTTGCCTTTCAATTTCGAGGACGAAATTCTTTTAAGGAGGGTAGATTTGTCACTATCACTTTTTAGCTTTGAGGGTATTTTGGTCATTTGTGAATTATATGATTTTATTAAAAAATTTATTATTTAATTAATTGCTAATTGTCATGTTAGCTCTTAACCTAGTTTTGACCTAATCTAAGGGTTAGTCATTAACATAGATGTTAAGTTAGAAAATGTTAACTTTATGGCTAAGTTAGAAATATCTAGATAATTAGTTAAGTTGGATATTTTTAGCTTGAGGGTTGAATATACACATAGGCCTTTACTAAAGGACTTAGAAACATACCAAGAGGGAAGCCCATAGCTATCTAATGGAACAAAACCCTAACCCTAATCACTACATGGCCGGCCAAGAGAGGCACACCCCCTATATAATATCTCTTCATTCATGCTTGCCCCCTTTTATTTCACATTAAGCCTAGTTTAGTGTTCTTCCCCAAATCTTCACCATTCATCCAAATTACCCCCAAATTGAACCTAATCCTTTGCAATGGGATCCCTTGCTATTGAAGAAGGACTTGTAGGCTATCTAGCTAAGGTGTGGAGCTCACATGGCCATAACACTTGGAGGAGGATACCTTCCTTTAGAGTTATTCTTGAGATTTGTTCCCAATAGATAAATGCCTTAAATCTTATTTAATTTCTAATTTTTTTCTATAGATGCATCCATCTAGGTGTCCCCTAGCTGTTGGTGAAGTTTGGTAGGAAATGGAATTGGTTTGGTGTCCGTATCGGACACGTATCAGTGGCTATGCCTATGTGTTTGTCGAATTGCCTCAATGAAGTTTTTATTACTATTGTCAAAAACTAATTTTACAAAATTGTAGATCTATAAGTATGTGTTATTTTTCGTAAGGACAGAGTATACTTTTGCGTCGTGTCCGTGTCCAAAATTGACATGGACTCGCAGCACGAGCAGTGTGTTCGGTGCCCTACTGCTCGTATGTCCTAACGGACACGACACGGTACCCTATACCTGAAATTTAGTATGTGGGTGCGGGCAAACAATGACAGCACGCACACTAAGTTTGAGGTGATCTCGTCGAGTGGATCGAGAGAAATTTCGATCGCACTAATTTCTCACTGCACTGGCATTGTCGATTTTCTTCGACTGATATGTGAGTCGTGTCACACACAGACATGACAATGAACCATGTCATGGTGCTAGACTCCTAGCCCTAGATCCCCTCTACATGTGTATACGAGCACGAGGACAATGGGATACTGTGTCGTGTCCAAATTGTGTCGACATGGCTGCACCAGCCTGTCTGAACACAGGGTCTGATACACCCTATTTTGTGTGTTTTGGACACCTCGTGTCTACTTGTTTGGACACGTTTAGACCCCTTGGACACGAATGCATGTCTGTAAATCACTGCCACATATTATTTGATGTTAAGTTAGGTTTTCACTTATGTTTTGGGTTGTTTGTATTCAAGTTGCATAATCCTGATACTGAGCAGTGTTCGAATGGAAATTTTAGTGTTTTAAATTGATATTAAATGTTAATTATTATGTTTCAGCATGTATACATGTCTGGGTTGATGTTTACATAGCTGGGTTCATACTGATTCATGATTTGGGTTGTAGTTTTGGGTTTTTGTATAGGAATGATACTCGAACAGGTTAAAACTAGAGTTTTAGGTTGATTCTGTCATGTGTTGCATTCCTGAGATTTTTAGCTATATTAACATGTTTGACTGAACCTATTTAGCCCTGCTTTACACAAACCTGAGATTGGGATCCCAACCTTAAACCTGAGAATGTTGAATCAAATGCCATGTTAACATTACACCCTCACTATATACTGTTACACTCTTATTGCCACTTACAAACATTAAAAATTAGAGATTTTACTTTCAACCTTGGCACATTCACATATATGTGACCTCGAAACCCTTGCCTATGACACATTACACCCTATCACTCACAGTCCACACAACCACACACACATACCCCTATCACTACTGCCATATACAACAAAACCTATATTAACACCCTTCTTACATTACTTGCTGTCACCCCTTGCATGCATACAACTGAACTGTGAGTATGTTATGCATGAATGAATGAATGAATATAATATGTATAGATAGATGAATATAACGTAATGCAATGTATAATGTAAATTACGCATATGTGATATGAATACATGTATATAATGTAATGCATGAATGCATGAATAATGTAATATATGTAATGTACAGATGTAATATAAGAATACATTTAATATATGTATGTATACAAGTATTTAGGTATAGTATATAGACTTGTGTGGTTCATTTTGGCTTGGTAATGTGTTTGATTGCTAGTATAGGCACGGTTCGGCCTTGTGAGACTTGTTGGACTAGGCTTGGACCTTGTATGGCTTAGTTGACCTAGTTTGACTAGTGTACTTGACTAGAGTTGACCAAGTGTTGACTTTAGTCTAGAATGACCTAGAAATCATATAGAATGTATTGTAAGTTCAATATTACCATTCTGGATATGTTGTGACTTGTGTTGCTCTAAATAGGACTCATCTACTCTGTCTGGACATCTACACTTACTAGATACTCAGGATATCAGGCGAGTACATTCTCGGACCGTTTCATACTTGCTAGAACTTATATTCTTGCTCTAGATTACTTTACTTGATGCTGTCACGTTGGTAACACGGATTGGTAGTATATGGATCATTTCATGAGATGTTATCCCCCTCGGGAGCATAGGATACTTCATGTAATGTGCATTTCACTTACATCATGTATCTCTATGCTTTCACTATTTATGTATACTCTTGTGATTCATGTACTCTCACATTTACAGAGCCCTCATGAATCAATTTTATGTGCTCTCATTTATGAGGTAGTGAAATCATGAATCTTAACATAACTTGTCTCAATCCTTGTGTATTGATTGGGGTTGGGGAGTAGAAATAGTCATGTGAATAATTCAAAAGTAGTGTGACCATAAATCAACTCTGTAGTATAGTCATGAATCACATCCAGCTGTTCACATGTCTATCTTGTACTCTAAATCACTAGTCACTGATAGTTCTTTACTTATAGTAGATATTTCCATTACAGTCATCACTTTTACTTCATGTACATTATTTTAGTTATTCATGTATCTTACTCTATTGCATGCTTTATATTTTCTGACATGATATGAACTGCGTGAGATGTATTGTGCTCGTTCCTATCCTGACTAGACCTATTGATATATTATAGAGGATGAGGACGAGGCCTTTTGTACCAATTACTACAGAGCAGCTTTAGACGACACCTGTGATCTGGACCTCCAGCAGGATCCACTAGCAGTAGAGGATGATACCCCCGTAGTTTAGCTTGATAGCTTAGACTTTATCTTATTTCTGTTGTCCTATCTCATTTGGATACTTTATTGTATATATTTGGATCTTGTGTTATTTGGGATGTTTGTGGAGATGTCATCTTAGACACTTAGACTTCTCTTATGTTTGTATTTCATTTTGTGGATTCATATCTATCTATCTTATCATATCTTCTACCTTAATTGTGATTGAGATTGTACCTATCTTATTGTTCCTCCGTTCGGAGTGTATATCTTGTGCAGTTATATTTCATACTGTGTTAGATATTGTGACCTAGGATAGCGTTCTACCGTCGATACTGTGGCGTAGGCTGGACGTATCCACTTCTCGTGCCCCTATACTAGGTGCGGGTCGTGACAAAAAGATCAAAGATGGTAAACTATTTTGAATCAAATTAGAATGCTGTGACGAGATGGTACATTACTTGAAATCAATCGAGATGTTGAGAAGAGATCATATATAGTGCTCGATGATCGTTGGAAAGTTTTATAATTCTATTAAAGTTTTGGGGATGAGTTTGATTTAAGTTTCGAGGACGAAACTTTTTTTGAGCGGTATATATTGTAGTGCCCCGACTCACAAGTTGTCTTATGATGGATGGTTGGTTCGATGAAACATTATTAGACTTAAGATTTTATGAAGGATCGCTTGGAAGGCTATGCGATCGTGGAAAAAACTGTCATATAAAAGTGACCTTCGAAGATCCTTTAGCTTCACGCTAGTTAAAAGGATTGTATGATATTTTTATAAGACAAGAAGCAATTTATTGCTTGATAAAAGGATTGTATGATATGTTTACCTTTGAAGATCCTTCAGCTTCGAAGATCCTTTACCTTCTGAGCGGTATATATTCAGGACTTTCAGCGGGGCTAGCTACCTGTAATGCCCCGCTCCGCATCGGTGCATTATGATGAGTCGTTGACTCGAAGAGTTGCGTTGACCCGATGAGGTATCGATGTGAATAGATGCAAGTATTACGTTGGCCGAAGGTAAGCTTTGAGTCGGTTGGAATCTATGAATCAAATCGATGCAAAGGGTAAGTTCCGTTGAACAAGTGCTAATGTTAGTTGATCTGGTGTGCAGGCTATGCCTTTATGCTGGGTTACGGATCGTGGTATGGGCATGATAGGCCAAATCAACCGAGTAGTTCAAAGGAATGGCTAAGTCCGGGAGTTAGCTATGCGATCGAGTTAGGAAAGCGAGATGCTCCAATCGGCAAGGCGTATCGGCTTAAGGAGGGCGGGTTCTTGACTCTCTCTCCCTATTCCTTCACGTAAATAAAATATGTTATGGTATGCGCAATATGTTATCGAGTTAGCGAGCGTGGCTCGACGAGTAAGTGTCTAAGTATGCGTGGTACACTAAGATAGAATATTAAACAATCGAACAACTGAAGCGACGTGCATCGAGTGCACGGGTCGCGGTAGGGCAATGATGGTAGAACATTGAAAGATGATAATGAGATGTGCATCATGTGCACGGCTCCGAGAACATTGAATACTAGGCGTAGAACATGGATTGCGGTGCTGAGCGTGCCTTCGGGCACTTATGTTACGAAAAGACTAAGTAATACGGAATTATGCTATGAGAATAACTAACGAATGGTACGCGTTGAATACGAGTATGAGATGACTAAGCCGTTGGGCGTCGTGCATCAATATGGATGTGTTGGGGCATAACGCCGACGTAGCTCCCCATATAAATGGTGGATTATGTTTATGGCACGGGAAACCGTTTATGGCACGGGAAACCGTTTATGTGCGAGACTATGTTTATGGAATACGAGATTGGTTGGTATGCTATGGATTGTATGATATGGTACGTATTGCATGGTCAATGGACTCGGATGGCCCGTGTACGGGTATGGCTTCCCTCAAACGGTTACGCCGGGGCACCGGGACCGTTCGGCCTAGGAGGGAATTATGTGTGGTATTTATGGTGCACAACATTCGGACAGATTGCGACCGTCCAGTGCTGTGATAAGCTATGATATCCGTAAGTTTGGGATCCTTTGGATACTGGGCTAGCAACCCGTATCGAAGCGATTGTAGGCTTACACATATGAGATGCCAAGTCCATTACGGTGCGAAACACCGTGACCTTCATATAGTTAGGGCCGGTAGGCTGAGATGAGAGCTGGGTGCAGGCGCAGGGCCTGCCACCCATTATGCATATGTTTACGTTTATGATTGGTCGATTGCATGAATGATATGATTTTATGTTAAGTTCTAACCAGTACAGGCTAAGGAAAATTGGGACGAGATGAGCACGATCACTATGTTTTTGTTCATATTATGGCTAACAGTATCTGCTGCAGGAACACGATATGGGACACATTTATGATAACGTGCTATGTTTAAGTATTGCCATGAAATCGATCCTAAGGCTAAATAGAAAGATCACCAAATAAGATGCATGCTCACTAAGTTGATTTAGTGTTTGGTTTGGGTACGAGCGGGTCTTGATCAGTGCGAAGCGAGGACGAAAGCACTAATCCCCCACTAGTTTATGTGCAGGTCAGGTTATGATCGGCTCGGGGCGGAGCTTGGCTTGGACGTGCCGAGGTATGGAGTCCTTGGCGTTCAAGAGGAGCTTCCGCATATGCGTTCGGACTTGCGACATGGAGATGTTCGGTCGAAGACTACTTGGTGGCTATACAGAGGCATAATGTATGGAACAATGTAATCCTTTGTGAGCTAGAGAGATCATGAGCGTTGTAGCCAATTGGCATATATGTTGGGCTATTCAGAGCCTTTGTGACCTTCAGTTCATTATGAATAAAAAGAGATTCTTGTGTTTTACTTTGTTTCCTTCCGCTGCTTATGTTATCGATTTGAGATAGTTCTATGTGAACCTGTTATCTTGCCTTGCACGAGCGCAACTCCAGGCTCGTGCGGCATCACGCCCCAGCGAGGACGATGATTCGGGTTAAATCTAGCAAGGACGAGCGATTTCCCGGTTCGGGGCGTGACAAGTTGGTATCAGAGCGGTTCCATTCTTTGGACCGTACGTGAATCTCTTTGACCCTCAGTTGCTTCGCTATCGAATTCAGTTGACTCTAAGTTGTTTCCGCAACCGCATGGCTCATGGATCTGCTCGACGCTACATTGGATGTTCCATACAATAAGTCTATATTAAGTGCGTACATCTGCCACAACTATGTCGTGACTATCACGGTATCTCCGGGTGCCATCGGAGAGTACTGGTTGTACGAAGAGCAACGAGTTATGGGATGTTGGTTGCACGAAGTGTAACGAGTTATGGAATGCTGGTCGTACGAAGTGCAACGAATATGGTGATGTTGGTTGCATGAAGTGCAATGATATGTGTGGTCGATCGCACGAAGTACGAGGAGCTATGTGTTGTCGATCGCACGAAGTGCGAGACGTTATGTGTTATCGGTCACACAGGATGCGAGGAAATATGAGTTGTTGGTTGCACGAAGTGCAACGAGTCGATATGTGAGGCGATGCATGTTATGTGGCTATGTGAATGGTTATGTGTTATCAGTTGCACGGAGTGCAGCAAGTCGTGGATCGTTTGTTGCATCGGTGCAACAAGTTGATATGGTATGATGCGTATTGTATGGCTATGCGGATGGATAGCGATATGTTGTACGAGATTGAGTAAAGACCTTAAGTATCGAGAATGAGTTGTTGCACGAGTTGCAACGAGCGAGATTCAGAAAGATCGCGGATGCGATAGTAACGAATCGAGTTGGTCGCTAAGTCGGGATTGAGTAGGCGAACGTTTATGTTGGCCGTATGTCGTATTGAGCTTTGAATAAGCGAATGTTGCGGGTGTGATCGATATGATCGCCATGGTACGGTTCGATTGAATGTGTGTCAAACTTGAGCTAACGTTAGAGCTGGGATCGGAAGGATCGCCATACGGGACGGTTAAGTTGAGATAGGAGTCAGACCTATGTGAAGATGATAGATAATTACAACGAAATAGATCTTGATAATAGCGAGACTTGATTCGTATTCGAGTTCGGATAACAGCAATGATTGCAACGGGTTTGAGCTTATGAGAAAGGAAGATGTTCAAGTTATGCATATCGACGATGGTATTGAGGCGTATCAAAGACGATATGTAATAACTCGGGGATACTCTGATCGAATGAACGGAAATTTATGTTGAGCATTGTTGTTGGATGAATAAGATACAAGTTAAGTTGATGTCGATTTGGATGTCAATGATAGGAATGCTTCGGAGAATTTGAGAAGGAATAGATGTTACTCGGAAGAAAATGAAAGTGTATGGATTGCTTCGCAGATCACCACTATGCTGACATTCTTGTCTTGAGCGAGCGCAACACCAGCCTCGCACATGCGTCACGTAAAATTAGAACGATCATTCTACGTGAGCGCTGGAATGGTGATTCATCCAGCGGGGATGATCGAACTTGCAAGGCGTGGCAAATTTGATATGGACTTGTGGTTTGATGCGAAGGTGAAATTGAGGATTGTGCAATATTGTTGACGGTAGTATACGAGTGATTCGAGTAGCAGCGACACATCAGTTGCGCGGGGGGATGGATAAATTGCAGATTGATATAGTATGTCGGATTGGGTAAAGTCCCATAGGAAGTGTCGGGAATTGATTTGGCTCCGCGATAGGTATAGCATGGTTCGTTGTAAATGTCCCTCGTTGATGATCTTCAATTATCGAGCGTAGTTTCGGGGCAGATGACCCTAGAAGACTTGACCACCAAATTAAATGAATGTTGAAGTCCCATAGGATGACCCTAAAGAAGTCACGTAAGAAGGAAAAGAAATAAGGTAGTGCATGTCGAGGATAAGTCTAAGCGAGTGAGTATCATGTCTCGAAAGTTAGCGAGTACTAGAATCGATATGGTCAGAAAAGTTATGTTGGATCGAGTGGATGTTGAGGAACGTGCTTAGCGTAGTGACGCGGTAAGGCGATTGCAAGGATTTTGCAACGCGCGAGAGCAACGAATAGTAGAACGACCCTAAGAGTTGTGTCGTAGATCGGTTTGAATAACGGTTAGACTATGTGTGTTGAGCGCACCATCGATATTACGAAACGAACTAGTCGGGATTGAATCGGGGACTAAGTAAAGGATTCGTACTCGGTCGAGTATCGAAGATAAGCGTATCGTAAGAGACCTTGGGTCGAAAAGATTGTTGCCTTTGAGCATCTTAGACTCAAGTCGACCTCTTGTGTCGGGAGAGATTAAGTATGATGTCTGGATAAGTTACCTAGCGGGGGTAGCCCCAGACGTGGAGCGTAGGCAGTTCGAGAACGTGGATCATGTTGGAACAGTTGTGTGCGAGACTTAGTATGGATTGTAGGCAAAGGAATTTATGACAGGTGGACTTAGTCCATGTCGTTGAGGCCAAGTGTTATGAATGATCGGATGAAAGACTATGAGTTATGTGAGAGATAGACAACGGTTGGGCGAATGGGCATTGCGGAGAGTTGTTGCGATCGGATGCGCAATGACTCGATGCAATGAGAGTGTTATGTGGTCAGCAAGAGACTTATGAGATTGAAGTAACAGTTTTGAGTTAAGTTATGTGCAGAGATGTTTGGAAGAGGATCGCATGTTATGGGATGAAGTATATGAGAAGTATTTGGGAATAGACGCTAAGATATGACTAAGTTGAGTACAGAACGATGGGTGCTTGAGGATTTAAGTTGAGCTTGTTAGTTGTCCTGATATCCTACAACTGAGCTTGGCTGAAATGCATATATTGGTGGGACGCCTAAAATATGTGTATGATCCAATCTAAGTTGTATGATTCCAACGATAGTAGCACGAGATCGTGAAGCGATCTATGCGAGGCACTTGGATTAAGTGTTGGTTTCGGTTCGAGGACGAACCTGATTTTGAGTGGTATATTATGTAATGCCCCGCTCCGCATCGGTGCATTATGATGAGTCGTTGACTCGAAGAGTTACGTTGACCCGATGAGGTATCGATATGAATCGATGCAAGTATTACGTTGGCCGAAGGTAAGCTTTGAGTCGGTTGGAAACTATGAATCGAATCGATGCAAATGGTAAGTTTCGTTGAGCAAGTGCTAATGTTAGTTGATCTGGTGTGCAGGCTATGCCTTTATGCTGGCTTACGGATCGTGGTATGGGCACGATAGGCCAAATCAACCGAGTAGTTCAAAAGAATGGCTAAGTCCGGGAGTTACCTATGCGATCGAGTTAGGGAAGCGAGACGCTTCAATCGGCAAGGCGTATCGGCTTACGGTGGGCAGGTTCATGACTCTCTCCCTATTCCTTCACGTAAATAAAATATGTTATGGTATGCATAATATGTTATCGAGTTAGCGAGCATGGCTCGGCGAGTAGGTGTCTAAGTATGCGTGGAACACTAAGGTAGAACATTGAACAATCGAACAACTGAAGCGACGTGCATCGAGTGCACGGGTCGCGGTAGGGCAATGATGGTAGAACATTGAAAGATGATAATAAGATGTGCATCATGTGCACGGCTCCGAGAACATTGAACACTAGGCGTAGAACATGGATTGCAGTGCTGAGCGTGCCTTCGGGCACTTATGTTACGAAAAGACAAAGTAATACGGAATTATGCTATGAGAATAACTTACGAATGGTACGCATTGAATATGAGTATGAGATGACTAAGCCGTTGGGCGTCGTGCATCAATATGGATGTGTTGGGGCATATCGCCGACGGAGCTCCCCATATAAATGGTGGATTATGTTTATGGCACGGGAAACCGTTTATGGCACGGGAAACCGTTTATGTGCGAGACTATGTTTATGGAATACGAGATTGGTTGGTATGCTATGGATTGTATGATATGGTACGTATTGCATGGTCAATGGACTCGGATGGCCCGTGCACGGATACGGCTTCCCTCGAACGGTTACGCCGGGACGCCGGGACCGTTCGGCCTAGGATGGAATTATGTGTGGTATTTATGGTGCACAACATTCGGACGGATTGCGACCGTCCAGTGCTGTGATAAGCTATGATATCCGTAAGTTTGGGATCCTTCGGATACTGGGCTAGCAACCCGTATCGAAGCGATTGTAGGCTTACACATATGAGATGCCAAGTCCATTACGGTGCGAAACACCGTGACCTTCATATAGTTAGGGCTGGTGGGCTGAGATGAGAGCTGGGTACAGGCGCAGGGCCTGCCACCCATTATGCATATGTTTACGTTTATGATTGGTCGATTGCGTGAATGATATGATTTTATGTTAAGTTCTAACCAGTGCAGGCTAAGGAAAAATGGGATGAGATGAGCACGATCACTATGTTTATGTTCATATTATGGCTAACTGTATCTGCTGCAGGAACACGATATGGGACACATTTATGATAACGTGCTATATTTAAGTATTGCCATGAAATCGATCCTAAGGCTAAATAGAAAGATCACCAAATAAGATGCATGCTCACTAAGTTGATTTAGTGTTTGGTTTGGGTGCGAGCGGGTCTTGATCTGTGCGAAGCGAGGACGAAAGCACTAATCCCCACTAGTTTATGTGCAGGTCAGGTTATGATCGGCTCGGGGCAGAGCTTGGCTTGGACGTGCCGAGGTATGGAGTCCTTGGCATTCAAGAGGAGCTTCCGCATATGCGTTCGGACTTGCGACATGGAGATGTTCGGCCGAAGACTACTTGGTGGCTATACAGAGGTATAATGTATGGAACATTGTAATCCTTTGTGAGCTAGAGAGATCATGAGCGTTGTAGCCAATTGGCATATATGTTGGGCTATTCAGAGCCTTTGTAACCTTCAGTTCATTATGAATAAAAAGAGATTCTTGTGTTTTACTTTGTTTCCATCCGCTGCTTATGTTATCGATTTGAGATAGTTCTATGTGAACCTGTTATCTTGCCTTGCACGAGCGCAACTCCAGGCTCGTGCGGCAGCACGCCCCAGCGAGTACGATGATTCGGGTTAAATCTAGCGAGGACGAGCGATTTCCCGGGTCGGGGCGTGACACTACCCGCGCTGAAAGGGGTGACGTCTCGACCAGGCTATACGTCCAGGATGTCTTGAATTGCCAGTGACCCACACTTGCATATAAATTATAAGCCCCGATATAAATCTGACATAGAAGGACATGGTAAGTTACGCCGCAACGGTAAGCTAGATCATGGGTAAGATTTATCATAATATGCTATGTACCTATCGAATGCTTGTCTCTTAACATGTTAACATGCGAATCGATTAGGATGGCTAGAAAGATCACCAAATAGCTAACATGTTTTATAAAACTGCTTGAACAAATAAGAGCATGGGTTTTAATTAGCCACTCGACAGTATATGTGATCGTACTGACCCCCGCTCTCTACAGGTGGTACAAATCAGGAGGGACGTGCAAACTAAGCAGGGCAATGTTCGTATTTTGAAGCTTCGACCGCGCGTCGAATACTCCCGTCGCATCACTTTTGAAGACTCTCTGCAACAGTCCAAGGAACATGTCTCGGCCTCCCTCGAATCTAGGTGGCTGGAATACTTTTGTTGTAAATGAGGGATGTATATATGGAACGGCTATCTCATAGGCACTCCTTTTGTAATCGAGTCATGTTGTAAAGCCCGTACGACATAATTATAATAGAGTCTATAAATGATGTCTATTATCAATAAAATGTAAAGTTTATCTGTCTCAATGTGTTATTCAATTTGTTTATGCTCTCTTTCTTAGATGTTGTGTTTTGGATTACCTTATGACTATGCCTTGTGCGATCGCAACCTAGGTTCGCATGGCATCACGCCCGGGGGACGACTATTGATTCTTCAGAATCAGGATTGACATAATGGTATCGGAGCACGGATTTATGACCACGGCCTCCAGTCTCAAGTCTCTATGCTTAAACTATTGACCTCGTGTCGATGAGATACGTTATTTCATATGCTGAACCCAAGACATTTTCTGAAACTAATGAGAGTTTCCTATTTCCCCAGGAGTTGCAGAACCTTGGGCAGAGGGGGAGGCAAGCACTTCCAGTGGCTCGAGTAGTTCGGAAGTCGAGCCCTTCGTCAACCCAACTGGGAGGATGCCTTCGGAAGCTGGGCCTTCCTGCAATCCTATGGAGTGGATTCTGCATATGCTCGAAATACAACAAAGGCAGGCCGCAACATTCCAACAAGAAAGCGAGAAGCTGCACCTACAGTCCGAAAGGCGATAGGCCCAATTTGAAGCCTGGTTCGAAGTGCAATTCAAGATGCAGCAATGACAACTTAATACGCTACGACAGTTGGTGTAAACGATCATGACCAATGGGAACTCTGCAACCCGTACTGTCAAACCCGTGACCCGACCCATTGAAATCATACCCAGGGAGCCTTTGCCTCAGCTTATACCACCAGATAATAACATATTCGACTATACCAACTTCAAGAATGCATTTTGCACTTTCTTCTTCGGCACCAAAGACCCTTCCCCCGCGACCAACTGGTTAGACGAGATCGAAGACAACTTCTAGCTCCTCGGCATCGATGAGGCCAAAAAAGTTGTTTGTGCTCAACTCCAACTTCAGTTGAACGTGCAATACTGGTGGGCGGTACAAAAGCAAGCTATCTGTCACGATGATTCCACCGTGCCGATCTCCTGGGCTACGTTCTCCAAGGCCTTCAAAGTCGAGTACTTACCTATGGCGATCCGCCAGACGAAGGAGAACGATTTTATACAGCTGAAATAGGGAAACATGACGGTACGCTAATATATTGCAAAATTTAATAGGTTGCTCGATTTGTGGGTGTCTATCTGCCAACTGCGGCGAGTCGTGCACGGAGATTCAAAGTGGGCATGAGGCCTTTAATTTTTGCCCACGTGATTGTTCTCGAATACCAAACAATGGGCAAATAACTCAATCATGCCCTCCGCCAAGAGCCTCATTATCCTTCTGCTACTACCAGCACTGTGAATGTAGTGCCCCATCCCACAAAGTCAATCGGAGGAATCTAAACGCCGACGGCGTTCGGACCTAGCCTTGCAACGGCTGTTCGAAGACTCGCTCGATCGAGGCGACTCCTCGCTCAGATGTGGTAGTTTCGATGAACTTGCCTCATCTTAGCCTTCACATAATAACTCGCTTGTTTTCAACTTGCACAATTTAGGCTTGATAATAAAAGAGACGCATCTACATAACTGAGGGAATAATCTCGACGGGTCGAAATATCGTAGAACATGGAAAAAGGTCCCACGGTCTGCTTAGAAATTGGCTCGGCGTGCTTTCAAAATGACACTCGATCCTTCGTCCCGGGGCTTGGGAGAAGGAAGTTAGCTTATGTTGCTAATTTGCCACAACACTCGAATTAGCCTAAGTCATAGGCGGCGCCCGCACGAATGCTTAATAAAGCATGCACGGTCCCGTTGTCCAAGGCCTTGCATAGCCTTCGCATGTCCCGTAGGTTAAGTCGTATTGTATGGCATGTGGCTTAAGTCTAGTCACCCAAGAGTTTGGTTGTTCAAGTCGATCCCGTGCAAAGCACGTTCCCTCGATACGAAGCTCGGCGTAGCCTTTGCTCGTCGAGTCGTTGTCCGAATAAGTTAGACAAGAGTTATGCTGGGCAATTGAAGCCATTTCTAGCACTGTCCTACTCTATCTGTGGTTGTCAAGTCGTGTAGTCCCTCGAGAACAAGGCTCGTCGTATAAAGTATATGACTTGAGCGATAGCGACACCTGGAGAACAAAGCATGTCTAAGGCACGAGCCATGGTCGGTTTAGCGAATAGCATGCCACGAACCAAGAAAGTCCATGCGACTAGTTGTTGTCGAGATCGGTCTCGCTACTTGGGAGTCTCGGTAAGTCTCGCACACGAGATTGGTCCCGCTACTTGGGAGTCTCGATAAATCTCGTACACGAGATCGGTCCTTCTACTTGGGAGTCTCGCTAAGTCTCGATAAGTCTCGTACATGAGATCGGTCCTACAACTTGGAAGTCTCGATAAGGAAGCACGCGAGATCGGTCCTACTACTTGGGAGTTTCGATAGAAAGATGAAAAGCATGGTCATGAATAGGAACGTCTTGGTGGATAAAGTTGAATCTGCATGTCGTTGGACAACTTGTCGACAAGGTGTAGCCTTCTCGAATGATCGTCGGGGCACCGGGATCATGTCGGCCTGGGAGAAGCGAGACTGCTCAAAGTAGGATGCTGGATAACCGCATGGGAGATTCGGCACCTACCGGCTAGCTACCACGGAGGGATGGTCCGATATCCCCGAGCCGGGTCTAAGATAGCTTGACATTGCTAGTGACCACTCATATAGATGGGTCGACAGAATAGCGGCAAACCGCGTGTATGTCTTTGGATTGAGTCTATAATTGAATACATCTCCAATCGGTAACACAATGTCTGGGCTAAGATTTGGCTGTAGCAAAGGCACCGTGCTTGACGCGATACTTGGCATCGGGATGTTCATGAAATTGACACTATGTTTCACAAGTCTGGTCTAAGTGTGTTTATGAGTCGAACAGAAAGGCCGCAAGGTGGTAGCATGGATAAGTCGTGATAAGTTGCGAGGCACGGCCTCAATCTTGAAGCACAAACAAGTCTAAGCAAGGTCTTAAGGCATAATCTAGTCTAGCGGCATGACCAGCACGAGTCGTCCCCATGTCGTCTTTGGCATGAGAAATGTTGGCACAAGATTGGTCTTGAGGCCCGTAAAATAAGTGAAAGTCTTGGCAGGTCAGGTTGCGTAGGTTCTGCTCGGCGAGAAACTGCCTCGAATACATTGAAGTCACGAATAACGCATAGCACGACCCCGTCGTTGTACGACACTGTCGTTGCATTGCTAAGTATAGGCCGAGATGTCTCTGTTCTAAATTGATCCTAAGACAAGACTAGAAAGACAATCGAAAGGGACTTTTATTGCATAAAGTAAATGAATGTGTCAGTTTTGTATGGGAGGGCGAGGAGCTCACTCTACCAGTACAGTTGAGTACTGACACCCACACAGTTTTTATGTGCAGGCACAGGTAGAAGCTCGTGGCGCGGAGCTCGCTTGGACGCATCGAGGCACGGAGTTCCTTGGCGATTTGAAGCGTACGGTCGCATGAAGTCAAGACTTATACGGGACATAATATATGGACATTGCCTTCCGAAGCTTCCGCTGGCTCCATCATTGTATCGAGAGATGGGAGAGAGAGAGAGAGTGACTTATAAAATGAGAGAAAAGTGAGCTTGAGGGACTTGTAATAAGGGCCTTGCGCCCCATTGTAATCTTATTGTTCAATATCAATAAAGAGTTCTTTTGAATAACTTGTGTTTTGTCTTTAAATTTTTGCTGTATGTTCAATGTTTCTACTTGGGACTTCTGTTCGACGACCCCGTCGCAGCCGATGTAATCGGCCGTAATGAAACTGGCTTGTACGAGCGCAATTTAGGCTCGTGTGGCATCACGCCTTAGCGAGGACGATCGCTCCTATGGGAGGGGGGCGTGACAGTGAACCATAATAATCACAAATATCATAGTAATATAGGAGGCAACTGTAGCGCCCCGCTTTCGATAGGCGACGGAACTTCATAATATGCTAGCGTTGAGTCAGATCGGCCGGGGACTTAGATGGCCATCTGACTCGATCGCTAAGCTTGGTAAACGATAATGCCTTGCGGCATCGATTCAAATCGATTTTGACGGAAGTTACGAGAATCGATCCAACTAATGGAACGACTTCTGTTGGAATAAGTCCTAGATGCAGCGGGCTGTATCTCGGCGAGTGAGCTCTCTATAAGAGTCCCTTTGACGGGACCGGGCCGCTGTATGGTTTTCTTGGAGCTTTGCCGCTGGGCTTGATGAAGTGCTTTCGCGTCGTTTTCATGGATACAATTACAATTTCGATGTAAGGGGGAAAGAAGGAATTCTAACAAAGCGTTGGTGCCATTGCAGGAGCTCGCGTAACTAAGGATTGACATTGCGTAGCGCTTGGACGACCGGCACGAAGTAAAGTAATCGGTGGGTGATTCGACCCTTCTTTTCTACTCTGTCCCGCAAACTTATTTCTTGCTTCGAATTCATTCAAATCGAACGATGCCAAGTTAATTGCATGCAAATCCACTAAGGTCAAGAACTCGGGAAAAACGTATTGATTTTGAGTAATCTACTCAGAAAAATACAAGTTTCTCATATAACTGGAAAAGTTTAAGGTTCTAGTAAAAAGATAGACTATTTCATGTGCTGCAAAATAATGTGAAACGTCGATCATGGGTTATGATGCCTCAGACAATTTGGTGCCCACGGGATGCTAAATCGGTGTACGACTTAGGAGAAAATGAATTGTTGCATGAGTTGCGAGAAATGATAATGTCGTTCGATACTATCCGTGCTATACAAAACTGTTTGCATATATGAAACTGTTCGCACATAGGCATGGTCATGGACAGCTTGTGCACAAGTTCGTTTTCCTCGAAACGGTATACGGGGCATCGGAACCGATTCGTCCTAGGGGGAATAATTTATCGTGCTTCGGCGCGAGGCATGCAGGACCTTCAGTAAGGCTTGCAACCTAGGCTGAAAGGGTAGCATCGCATGCCAACTTCGATTAAGTCCCTAGTGGTGCGTAGCACCAATGACCGCATATAAGATAGTTGTATGCTCACCTATTGTCTTATGCAGGTGTAAATATTATCTCTGTTTTCATGCGGGGACGAGCACGGCCGTGGTAAAAAATATGATAAACTGCGATGTTATGTTGTATGCTTTAATACTCAAAGACGGCTATCGAATATGAACTGAATTCATTTAGTTCTAATAGAAAGACAACTCTAAAGCATGCCTACCCTAACAATCAGAGTCGGTTTAGACGAGTTGGTTCGTCTCGTCCACTTAGCAAGTGTGCTAATCCCCTCCACCAATTTCCCCAGGTGCGGCGGGCGCTCCAACCTAAAATAAAGCTGAAGTGCGGAGAGGCGTTTTGAAGCTCTTCCTATGCTGAAGTATTTTGTAGCCAATTCAAGTCGACGGCTTATATATAAAAGGGCAAATGTATGGGACGGCAAGCGTAGTTCAGGTAACTTGTCGAATGTATTTTCTTTCTATTTTCAATCAATGTAGCCACAACGACATCCAATGTAATTACAACTTGCACTTTATTGCAAGCTATGAATGAAAAGCATTTCTATCTTCCTATACTGCGTCTTAAATTCTGATGTAATTTGTGAAGTTTCAACTTGGCGTATTAATATCAAAAAGCAACGTAACGTTCTGCCTTGTACGGTTGCAATTCCAGACTCGTACGGCATCACGCCTTAGCGAGGACGATCGAATCGGCAAAATTAACATCGGGGACGAACGTTGCCGACTCGGGGCGTGACAAATTGGTTTCAGAGCGCAATTATATTTCCTCGGATTTTTGAAATATGTTTCATTGTTGGAATGTCCGTTGCGATGGCTCGATTGAATGCTTGTCGGCATGCTGCGTGAAATACAAGTTCCATACAGGTAAGCCCGTAGATATTTTTGAAAAATACTAACGGGTTTACACTGTTTGTAGGAATAACTAAGCGAGATAAGAAAATTGCCGGTGCAACAACCCAAACCGTGGATAGTACATCGAGCACAAAAAGTACTGGCCTTAGCGAGACGACTATGGAGAAGATGCTACAGTTGATGGAACTGCAGCAGCAACAGCTTCAGATGTAATTCAAAGCCCAATTTGATGCGCAGCAGAAGCAGATGGCCGCCCTGACTCAGATAGTGAGCAGGATGGTGGGCGATACCAAGGTGACGGACGCGGTACTCGAGGGAAAGCACGGTGATCAAGAAGAAGACAAGGAGGAAGAAGTCTCCTCGCAAATGATAAACTCCCCTTCCATGCTCAAAGTAAAGTAGTTTTGTAAAATGAACCCGCCGAAGTTCAACGGCCGAGCAGAGCCCGACGTGATAGTAGGATGGCTCGCAGAGATGAAGGACTTGTTCGATATCCTCTGTATCGAAGGGTCCCAGAGGGTGGCTTGTGCGGCGCTGCAGTTACAACTAAGAGCACATGACTGGTGGGCGGCGAAGAAACAAGAGATCAGTGAAGCCGATTCCAACAAAAAGATTTCTTGGGAAATGTTCAAGCAACCGTCCTTGAGCAGTACGTTCCTCGCGCTATTCGTCGACAGAAGGGGGATGAGTTCATGATGTTGAGGCAGGGAAATATGAGAGTTGAAGATTATGATGCAAGCTTCTCGAAACTTGCAAAATTTGTCGGCGCCTTTCTGTCCAACAAAGAAGAATGGTGCGAGCGTTTTCAGCAAGGACTCAACGACGAACTGTGTAGGGACGTCATGAACCAACGATGCCAAACTTATCGTGAATCCTACGGAGCCGCACTTGATAGTGAGTGGATCTTTGGCCGTATGTCACAAAGGGCCGTGCCTGTCGTTCACAACAACTTCAACAAGCGTCCTAATGACGCTGGAGGATCGGAAGTACCAAAGCGCCCAAACACGTCTGAGAATCGTGGTCACTTTGCCGCAGTAAATTGTAATAGATGCGGCAAGCGTGGGCACCGAGCACCCGATTATAGATTGAGAACATGCTTCAAGTGTGGCGAGTTAGGCCACTTCAGTCAATATTGTCAGGCGGCGAATTCGAATCAACACAACCCACCAAGGAATACTCCGAATCCATATAAAGCGCCTACACTACAAGGCACAAATGCGGTGCCTATAAACCCGCAGAATCAATGCCACGGGTCTCAAGGCCGAGTTTATGCCCTAACTCGGGACGAGGCGTACGCGTCCGATACGGTTGTAACAGGTATATTACTCTACAAAGATATACCTACTCGAGTCCTATTCGATTCGGGTGCGACGCATAGCTTTATATCTGCTGATTATGCGAAAGAAAATAAAATAACCATGCAATCACTAGATATAAATATTAGCGTTAGCACTCCGTCGGGAGTTGATATGCCTGCGAACTTTATTTGTAGGGATGGCCACATTTTTGTCGGAGGATGATATCTATCCTTGGATGCCGTCGTGCTAGACATCAAAGATTACGACATAATCCTGGGCATGGATTGGTTAGGCGCTTGTCGTGCAACGATCGAGTGCGCGGAGAAGAGAGTGGTGTTTCGTCTTCCTGGAGAGACAGAGTTCTCATATTCGTACGGTACGGCCTCGAAGACGGCGATGATGGTATCGACAATCTCGGCAAGGCGTATGCTGCGTTCCGGCTGTGCGGGATACTTGGCATCAGTTCGAGACACGTGGACGGATAATACAAACACAATACAGACTGATGTTGTGGTAGATTTTCCCAACGTTTTTCCTGACGAGATGCCCGGGATAGCACCGAATCGAGAAATTGAATTCAGCATCGACACCTTTTCGGATACACGGCCGATATCGAAGGTGCCTTACTGAATAGCTCCAGCAGAACTGAAGGAGCTGAAGATGCAATTACAAGAGTTGCTAGACCGCAGATTTATTCGACCTAGCGTCTCTCCATGGGGAGCTTCCGTACTGTTCGTGAAGAAGAAGGATGGGTCGTTGCGGCTATGCATCGACTATCGGGAACTCAACAAGGCGACCGTGTGAAACAAGTATCCTTTGCCGCGAATCGACGACTTGTTTGACCAAATGCAAGGCGCGACAATATTTTCAAAAATCGATCTCCGTTCAGGCTGTCATAAAGTGAAGATCAAGTCCGACGACATATCGAAGTCTGCCTTCCGCACTCGATATGGTCATTACGAATTCCTCGTCATGCCATTCGGTTTGACGAATGCCCTGCCGCGTTCATGGATCTGATGAACCGAGTCTTCCGACCTCAAATAGATAAATTTGTAGTCGTATTCATCGACGATATCCTTGTCTACTCAAAGAATCGGGAAGAGCATGCAGAACATTTGAAGACGGTACTGCAGATTCTGCGTGAAAATAAATTATACGCCAAGCAGAGTAAATGCGAGTTCTGGATGAGTAGCGTGACATTCCTCGGGCACGTAATATCTACCGAAGGTGTCGCGGTGGACCCAAAGAAAATTGATGCGGTGGTGGATTGGAAACGACCTGCCTCGGCTAGCGACATTCGAAGTTTCCTGGGCTTAGCAGGCTACTATCGTAGATTCGTGCGAAGCTTCTCAAAACTAGCATCGCCTCTGACTAGCCTCAACCAGAAGGGAGTAGTATTTGAATGGAGCAACGACTGTGAATCCAGCTTTCAAGAGTTGAAGCATCGGCTCGTCTCAGCTCCAATCCTTGCACTTCCAGACGGTCCAGAAGGCTTTCAGATATTCAGCGACGCGTCGGGAACTGGCCTTGGGTGCGTACTCATGCAGAGAGACAAAGTCATCTCCTGTGCTTCACGGCAGTTGAAGCAGCAGGAGAAAAACTACCCGACGCACGACCTAGAATTGGCGGCGATCGTCTTTGCGTTGAAGTTATGGCGGCACTACCTCTATGGTGTGGCATGCATAATCTACGCAGATCACAAAAGCCTGAAATACTTATTTACGCAACGGGAACTCAACCTACGACAGCGATGTTGGCTCGAACTCATAAAAGATTACGAGCTAACGATCGAGTATACGCCGGACAAGGGAAACGTGGTGGCCGATGCACTTAGCAGAATGTTTATGGGAACACTGACCATAAACAGGGAGATACGGCGAGACCTTGAAGCGATGGGTATCGAACTCGGAATTGAGTATCGACACCTGCACCTAGCTCAGCTGAAGTTAGGATCGAGCCTGCTTAGCAAGATAAAGACCGCACAGGAGGACGACTCATTCCTGAAGAAAATGTGCGAGCTGATTTCAACGGGAAGGGCGAATGACTTTGCGGAAGACGAAGACGGGACGATGCGATTAAAGGGAAGGCTCTGTATTCCTGAAATTGTCGAACTCAGAAAAGAAATTCTGACGGAGGCGCATTATGCGAAGTACTCGTTACATCCTGGAAGCACCAAGATGTACAAGGACTTGTGCATAAACTTTTGGTGGCACGGCATGAAGAAAGACGTGCCTACGTTCGTATCGCAATGCATGGCGTGTCAGCAGGTAAAGGCGGAACACCAGAGGCCAGGCGGAGAGCTGCAGAATATCGCCATTCCCGAGTGGAAGTGGGACAATATCTCGATGGATTTCATTGTGGGATTTCCGAAGACGCCGCGAGGGAATGTCGCAATTTGGGTCATTGTTGATAGATTGACCAAGTCGGCTTACTTCATCGCAATTAAAGTAGGATGGAGCATCGATCGGTTAGCGCAAATCTACGTCGATGAGATTGCTCGACTGCACGGGGTACCGACCTCAATAATTTCGGACAGAGACGGGCAATTCCTATCGTATTTCTGGACGAGCCTCCAAGCGGCGATGTGGACCAAACTGAACTTTAGTTCAGTATACCATCCCCAAACAGACGGTCAGACGGAGAGGGTCAATCAGATCTTAGAAGATATGTTGAGCCTGTGTGCGATCGACCTAAAGACTAGTTGGGATACGTATTTGCCGCTTGCGGAGTTTGCGTATAACAACAGTTATCAGTCGAGCATTCAGATGGCTCCATACGAAGCGCTCTACAGGAGGAGGTTCGTTTGCCGATATGCTTGGATGAAGTCGGAGAGCGACAAGTGCTTGGACCGGAATTGGTGGAGCAGGCCGTCGAAAAGGTCCGCTTGATTCGAGATAGACTCCGCATCGCGCAAAGTCGACAAAAGAGCTACGCAGATCTTCGTCGACGACCGCTAGAGTTCTTGGTCGGGGACCATGTGTTTCTGAAAGTAACGCCCATGTGCGGTGTGATGCGGTTCGGCGTAAAGGGCAAGTTGAGCCCGAGATTTGTAGGCCCCTTCGAGATTATTGAGCGAGTTGCGACGGCTGCTTATCGGATCGCACTACCTCCTGCCTTAGCTGATGTGCACAATGTTTTCCATGTTTCACAACTTCGAAAATACGTGCACGATCCAAGTCATGTGGTTAGCTTTGATCAGTTGGAGCTACGTACTGACTTGTCTTACTCGGAGGAGCCTATTCATATTTTGGACCGCAAGGAGAAAGTGCTACGCAATCGATCGATGTCCTTGGTCTGCTTGCTTTGGCGGAACCATTCAGTCGAGGAGTCGACGTGGGAGATGGGGGCGGAGATGAAAGAGAAGTACCCTGCGTTGTTTGTCTAAAATAAGGTCAGACCCTTGTTCTTATGTTTCGGGACGAAACTTTTTCTTAGTGGTATATTATGTAGCACCCCGCTTTCGATAGGCGACGGAACTTCATAATATGCTAGCGCCGAGTCAGATCGGCCGGGAACTTAGATGGCCATCTGACTCGATCGCTAAGCTTGGTAAACGATAACGCCTTACGGCCACTACAAGAAAAATGATTTTTTCCAACGTTTTATTAGCGTTGGCAAAATTGTGCAAAATGTTGGCATAGGCATTACCGACGTTTGTTCAACGATTTTTACAAACGTCGTCGTTGCTCTAGTTGGCAATTTACGACATTTACGCAAAACGTTGGCATAGGGTTTAGACGACGTTTATAAACGCCATTAATTGTTCTATAATGATTGCCATATTTCCAACAGTTTCTCACAAAAACGTCGCAAAAGAGAACTTTCCAACGTTTTTTGAAACGATGAGTTTTTCCAACCTTTTCCCAAAAACGTCGAATTTTGATTTCCTAACCATTTTAAACAAACGTTAGGTTTTGTATGGCCAACTTTTTTCAAAAACTGTTGGGTTTTTTTTCTTTTGGAACCAGGTAAATTGTTTCTGGAATCGCTCCCACTGGGATTCGAGCTCCTGACCACTCGGGTCGCATGCATCTCTCTTAACCACTTGGCTAGAGGTCATTTGCTATATATATATATATATATATATATATATATATATATATATATATATATATCCCAACATATTTCCATGTATAAAGTAGACTTTTTAATTTAGTCAATGGTTCACCTTAATTTCCATAAACAAAATCTGCCTAATTTATGTAGGATTAGAAAAAAAAATTCCTTCACACGTCAAATAAGTGTAAATGCCCAAAAAAATGTCAAAGAAATGTCGAAAAGGGTTTCCAAATATGTGATATGCTTCACAAAACGTTGGTATATTGCTCGACGTTTAAAGAAAAATGCAGGTAATTAACAACGTTTGTTTTCAAAATGTTGGTATATTTCTCGACGTTTAAAGACAAACGCAGGTAATTGTCAAATGTTGGTATATTGCACGACATTTAAAGAAAAACGCAAGTAATTATCAATGTTTGTTTTAAAATTGTTGGTATATTTCTCGACGTTTAAAGACAAATGAAGGTAATTGTCAACCTTTGTTTAAAAACGTTGGTATATTGCTCGACGTTTAAGGGCAAACGCAGGTAATTATCAACGTTTGTTTACAAACGTTGGTATATTGTGCGATATTTAAAGACAAATGCCGGTCATGACCAACGTTTTTTTAAATACGTCGTTATATGCTAACTAAGCCAACGTTTACAAAAATGTCGGAGGAATAAACGTTGGAAAAGACCTATTTTCTTGTAGTGGGCATCGATTCAAATCGATTTTGACAGAAGTTACGAGAATCGATCCAACTAATGTAACGACTTCTGTTGAAATAAGTCCTAGATGCAGCGGGCTGCGTCTCGGCGAGTGAGCTCGCTATAAGAGTCCCATTGACGGGACCGGGCCGCTGTATGGTTTTCTTGGAGCTTTGCCGCTGGGCTTGATGAAGTGCTTTCACGTCGTTTTCATAGATGTAATTACAATTTCGATGCAAGGAGGAAAGAAGGAATTCTAAAAAAGCATTGGTGCCATTGCAGGAGCTCGCGTAACTAAGGATTGACGTTGCATAGCGCTTGGACGACCGGCACGAAGTAAAGTAATCGGTGGGTGATTCGACCCTTCTTTTCTACTCTGTCCCGCAAACTTATTCCTTGCTTCGAATTTATTCAAATCGAACGATGCCAAGTTAATTGCATGCCAATCCACTAAGGAGAAGAACTCGGGAAAAACGTATTGATTTTGAGTAATCTACTCGAAAAAATACAAGTTTCTCATATATCTGGAAAAGTTTAAGGTTCTAGTAAAAAGATAGACTATTTCATGTGCTGCAAAGTAATATGAAACGTCGATCATGGGTTATGATGCCTCGGACAATTTGGTGCCCACGGGATGCTAAATCGGTGTACGGCTTTGGAGAAAATGAATCGTTGCATGAGTTGCGAGAAATAATAATGTCGTTCGATACTATCCGCGCTATACAAAACTATTTGCATATATGAAACTGTTCGCACATAGGCATATTCATGGACAGCTTGTGCACAAGTTCATTTTCTTCGAAACGGTATCCGGGGCATCGGAACCGATTCGTCCTAGTAGGAATAATTCATCGTGATTAGCCGCGAGGCATGCGGGACCTTCAGTAAGGCTTGCAACCTAGGCTGAAAGGGTAGCGTCGTATGCCAACTTCGATTGTCCCTAGTGGTACGTAGCACCAATGACCGCATATAAGATAGTTGCATGCTCACCTATTGTCTTATGCAGGTGTAAATATTATCTCTGTTTTGATGCAGGGACGAGCACGACCGTGGTAAGAAATATGATAGACTACGATGTTATGTTGTATGGTTTAATACTCAAAGACGGCTATCGAATATGAACTGAATTCATTTAGTTCTAATAGAAATACAACTCTAAAGCATGCCTACCCAAACAATCAGAGTCGGTTTAGACGAGTTGGTTCATCTCGTCCACTTAGCAAGTGTGCTAATCCCCTCCCCCAATTTCCCCAGGTACGGCGGGCGCTCCAACCTAAAACGAAGCTGAAGTGCGGAGAGGCGTTTTGAAGCTCTTCCTATGCTGAAGTATTTTGAAGCCAATTCAAGTCGACGACTTATGTATAAAGGGGCAAATGTATGGGACGGCAAGCGTAGTTCAGGCAACTTGTCTAATGTATTTTCTTTCTAATTTCAATCAATGTAGCCACAACGGCATCCAATGTAATTACGACTTGCACTTCATTGCAAGCTATGAATGAAAATCATTTCTATCTTCCTATACTGCGTCTTAAATTCTGATGTGATTTGTGAAGTTTCAACTTGGCGTATTAATATCAAAAAGCAACGTAACGTTCTGCCTTGTACAGTTGCAATTCCAGACTCCTACGGCATCACGCCTTAGTGAGGACGATCGAATCGGCAAAATTAACATCGGGGACGAACGTTGCCGACTCGGGCGTGACAGCAACAACATGTATAAGCGTGCAAAAAATAGCCACAAGGGCGGATACCAAGGGCGGAACCCAGGTATGCGCTACAACAAATGTAACAACTTTGGGCACCATGCTGACGATTGCCATGTCTCTGAAGATGGATGCTGGCACTACGGAAAGACGGGCCATCGACGCTCAAATTGCTCATCCAGAAGGCGAACCCAATGACACTGAAACAATAACAGTACGAGCAGAACGGAGGCCAAGTACCTCGGGGTCCACAGACCGTGCCACAAAATGGCCAAGACCATTGCACCGATGCCCAGGATTGCATCTACGCCATCACACGGTATGAAGCATTCGCATCTGACACAGTCGTCACAGGTATACTATATTTCAACAACAAACTTACTCGTGTACTGTTTGATTCAGGTGCCACGTACAACTTTATATCGGCAAACTTTTTTGTCGAACACAAATTCCCAGTGATACTGTTAGGCCTTAATCTTAACGTCAACATATTGTCGGGCACGTCACTACTTGAAAAATTAGGCTGCGGAGATGGAATCATCTGTATAGGTGGTCAAAAGGTCGGTCTTGATGCGATAGTTCTAGACATTAAAGATGACATCATTCTGGGAATGGATTGATTCGGCCCTTGCAATGCCACCATTGACAGTGCTGAAAAGAAGGTCACCTTTCGCATACCTGGAATGACTGAATTTTGCTACTCATGTGTAGAAGCATCGCCGACCTGCACGATGATCTCAGCAATATCTACTCGAAGGATGCTATATTTGGGATATAAAGGCTATTTGGCGTCCGTTCGAGACATGAGATAGGATAGTACAAATGCGGGTCAGACCGACGTTGTGGTAGAATTTCTAGACGTATTTTCGGACGAGCTGCCTGGCATGCCACCTGATCGAGAGATTGAGTTCACCATTGACACCATTCCCGATACCTGACCGATCTTTAAAGCTCCTTACAGAATGGCCCCTACAGAGCTTAAGGAACATAAAGTACAGTTATAAGAGCTGTTCGATAATAGATTCATACGGCCTAGCATCTCGATATGGGGAGCACCTATTTTATTTGTCAAGAAGAAGGATGGCTCAATACGTCTTTGTATCGATTACCGAGAGCTGAACAAGGCCATCATCCGAAACAAATATCTATTGCCCCGTATAGAAAACCTGTTCGATCATTTACAGGGTGCCTCAGTGTTTTCTAAAATTAATCTTCGTTCGGGCTGCCATCAACTCAAGATCAAGTCAGACAATGTGTCGAAGCCAGCCTTCCATACTCGATATAGCCATTACGAGTTCCTGGTAATGTTGTTCGGCCTAACGTACGCCCCTGTCGCCTTCATAGATATAATAAATCTGGTGTTTCGACCCTTCCTTGACAAGTTCGTAGTAGTCTTCATCGATGATATACTCGTCTACTCGAAGGACAAGCGGTAACACATTGAGCATCAGCGGACCGTGCTTCAGACCCTTCGGGAAAATTAGTTGTATACGAAGCAGAGCAAGTATAAATTCTGGCTGAGCAACGTCGCATTCCTCGGATACATCATTTCATCCGAAGGTATTGCAGTCGATCCAAAAAAAGTTAAAAACGTTGTCTTTTAGAAACGGTCAGCATCATTCGGCAAGATTCGAAGCTTCCTTGGCTTAGCAGGATACTACTGATGCTTCGTAAAAGATCGCATCCCCTCTGACTTGCCTCACCGAAAAAGGAGTCACTTTTGTATGGTCAGACAATTGTGAAGCTTTCTTCTAGGAGTTAAAGCAATGGCTTGTCTCAGCCCTGATATGTCTGGCTAGGGTTTGGGGTGTGTGCTGATGCAACGGATCACGGTGATATCTTTTGCTTCCCGACAACTAAAGCCGCACGAGAATAACTATGCCAGCCATAACCTGGAGTTAGCGGCGATTGTATTCGCATTGAAATTGTGGCGTGACTATCTTTATGGCATGGCGTGCGCGATCTATATAGGTCACAAGAGCCTCAAGTATATATTTATGCAGAAGGAGATGAACTTGCAGCAAAGTCAATGGCTTGAACTGATCAAAGATTATGATTTGACTATTGACTATACGTCGAACAAGGAAAATGTTGTGGCAGATGCTCTGAGTCAAAAGTATATTGCCTCGCTATCCATCGATTATAGATTTCTATATGATCTAAAAGAGATGGCCATCGACCTCCGGGTTTGACTCAAGGATGTGGAGTTGGCACAGTTACAGCTAGAGTCGAGCTTGCAAGAAAAGTTCAAGATCGCTCAGAAGGTTGATCCGTACCTGAAGAAAGTACGAGAGCTAATTTCAACGGATAGTGCGACCAACTTTGCGAAAGATAAAATTGACGTGCTTCGATTGAAGGGTAGGATATACGTTTCGGATGATTAAAAACTTAAAAAAAATATTGACGAAGGCGCACTACACGAAATACACCTTGTATCAAAGCAGAACAAAGATGTACAAGGACCTCCGTATGACCTTTTGGCGGCAGAGAATGAAGATAGATATGGCACTCTTCATGTAACAATGAATGTCCTTTCAGTAGGTAAAAACTGAGCATCAGAAGCCGGGCGGGGAGATGCAGAACCTGGCGATTCCAGAATAGAAATGGTAGCACATATGCATGGATTTTATTGTTAGTCTGCCGAAGATGCCACGAGAAAATGATGCCATCTGGGTCATCGTTGATCGACTAACCAAGTCAGCGTAATTTATTGCCATTAAAGTTACTTGGAGCATTGATCGCCTGGCTCAGATTTATCTTGACGAGATAGTACGGCTACACGGAGTTCCTGTATCCATCATTTCTGATCGGGATGGACGATTTCTATCATATTTCTGGAGTAGCCTTCAGTCGGCTCTAGGTACCAAGTGGTACTTTAGCTTAACATACCACCCCCAGACCGACGGCCAAATGGAGCGTGTGAATCAGATTCTCGAAGACATGTTACGGCTCTACACAATTGACGTCAAGTCGAGTTGGGATGTTCATCTACCTCTGGCTGAATTTGCATACAACAATAGCTATCAATCCAGCATTCATATGGTGTCGTACGAAGCTTTGTACGGACGGAAGTGCAGGTCATATATTTGCTGGGATGAAATTCGGGAGCGGTAGATTCTCAGCTTGGAGTGGGTGGAACAGACTGTGTAAAAGTTAAGCGAATATCCATCGTCGACCACTCGAGTTCCTAGAAGGCGATTACGTATTTCTCAAAGTGACGCCCATACGAGGAGTCACACGGTTTGGTGCAAAGAAAAAGTTGAGTCTGAGATTCGTTGGGCCATTCGAAATACTTAAGTGAGTCTGTAACGCCCCAGAACCAGAATACTGGAGAGCGGGGGCGTACATAGCCAGCTACGTATATTGAAGTGCAACCCACCTCGCTATACGGTCACGGCTATCTAGATACATGAGGGTTTAACTACAATCCATCAGTCTCCTATGGTCATGAACAAGCCTAGTGTCTCAATCACATGCAAGTAGTAGCAGTCACAAGATATTAGAAAATCAAATATACAATAGTAAGGCGTCCCATACATTACATATTGGATGATCATGAAGCTAGTCGTACAAAATGTGAAGACTAGCAAGAGTTTAGTCATACATGATCAACCCTAGGATTTGTCAATCATGTTATAGCCCGTAGGCAGACAGTAAATAAAGGTGCAACCGAGCTAACACGTGCTCGTCGGCTAAATGCCTCAAAAGAATAATTTACAATGAAGTGGGAGAACAAAAAAAACCCACTCATTGCCAGGGTTACGCCTGGTGGCCACCATTTGGCTGGAAGGTAGGTAAAACCTCTAGAGCTGCTCCGATATCTGGCCACACAAAACCAGCTGGGTCAGACCCCAGAGAGAGCAAGTGCCACAAAGGAGGCTTCACTTAGGAACTAAAACCAGCATATCATGATGGAGTATTAAAGATAAATAATAAACAAAGAACTGATAATAATAGGGATAACAACAGAAAACTGTGTACGAAGAAACCATTCAAGTAGCCAGGTCACAACCCTTAAACCAAACAAGAACCGGGGTTGCAGCCCTTCACCTGAATAGAAACCCGTCTCAAATACTATTGGTAAGTAAAACATGATTAGTCTTGGCATAGGGTAAAAATAAGACAATAAATGAAGAGAGGATAAGGAACTGCTCCGGAAGCCAGGTTATAAACCTTAAACCAAAGAAGGACCGGAGTTATAACCCTTTGCCTGAACAGAACCTTGCCCCTGATATTTATTGTGAAGGCTGGTATAAGTAATCATGTCATTGGAGTAAGGCAAAACAAGACGAACATGGCTTGGAGAGCAATACGGCAATAAACGAAGAGAGAACACAGAACTGCTCTGGAAGCCAGGTTACAACCCTTAAACCAAACAAGGACCGGGGTTGTAACCCTTCGCATGAACAGAACTGGACCCCTGATCTTCATTGTTAAGGTAAGCACACATAATCAGGACGATATATGATAAGATAACAATAGAAATATTCAGATAGCCAAGTTACAACCCTTAAACCAAACAAGGACCGGGGTTGTAACCCTTCATCTGAACAGAACTTGGTATCTCAACATTTATCGATACCATAAATCAGGTCATGATACAATCTTGTACAGGATCATGACAACTAGACAGGGCTAGACTCCATCCAATCAATCACGGCCAAGCAATGAGTACGACTTGATACTTTTAACAAACTAGGGTTATCACAAGCCTAGTTACTAGCAAAATGCAATGAGATTATCCCAACAGCCACAAGCCCTGCAGACAACCCGGTTATCCAGGTCGAATGTCCGTTTACTAATGGTGCACCACATGACTGTGTGCTAGAAATATGCCCTACTTATCGGTAGGCTACAAGTCCACTGAATGCGCCCAGATAACGGGATTGCCTGTAGCGGGAAATCTCTTCATGTCTACTGAATTATTCTAGTTAATTAGCCTTAGTCAATTTCAGTAGGTGCCCCTGACCGTGGTATTCAGGGGTCCCCGTCCTAGACATGATACAAGACAGTACCGGTTTATATGTACAAACACAATCGTCCACGGTGTCCAGGTCAATCATTCTTGTCAGGTCGTGTCATGTCATGTTAGCCGTCGCAACAGCAATTCGAGATGATCATGTCAGGTATACTTGTCATACCATGCCATGTTCAATTATTATTTCCAAACATATTAAACAAATTCGTGAGCTTTACGCGTACCATCGATTATGCTAGTAAAACTTTACGCGGGAGCATTACGCTAGCAAGCTTTACGCGTGAGCTTTACGCGTGAGCATACGGCTGGGATTTACGCAAGCCAGGCTTTACGCTAGCAAGATTGTACGCGCATAAAATTTTACGTGCGCGAACCCCCCGAGCAGACTTTACGCGAGGAAAACTCGGGCAACTTTACGCTCGTGAAGGTCTGCTCGAGCTAGGGACTTTACGCTAGTAAAACTTACGCGAGCCCACGTCTACGCGAGCACGATTTTACGCTAACGGGAGAGCCCCGAGCGTAAAATTGATAAACTCAGCGTACAACGGGATACGCTTACACGCAATGCGTGAGCGTAAAAGGGGCACTACGCAGGCACGTTAAGACGTGAGCGTAAAAGGCCGAAATAAATGCTGGCACGCAATACGTGGGCGTAAAACTATATCTTCTCCACATGGTCAATACAACCATGCGTAAAAAGCTCAGGAACTCCATCTCTCGGCCAGGACTTTGTGAAATCCGGCCATTCCAAGACCAAACTTGTGTAAAATCATGAGGCCTACTACATGGAACTCTTAGTTTTCGAAAACAAGTTATTTTAGTAGATCAAAACCAAGAGGATCGAAAATACTAGAAACTTAGATCTACGTAGAATGAGCCATAGAATTTGAAAATACTAAATACTAATTAGGCTTAGGATCTTGAGGAGAAGAGAATGGAACAACAAAATGGGAGTTCCTTCGTGAAGCATATTACACTTGCGTAGCTCTCTTCCTGGTAGGTGAAGTAGAGTAATGGTGGGGAAGAAGAAGTAAATGAAGAAGAGTAATGAAGAGAGAGAGAGTTGGGCGGCTAATAAAGGAAGGGGAAAGTGGTAGGTGGGAGTTGGTTCGGTCCACTTGGTTCATGATGACCCAAATAAGCAAACCCAAGCCTAGCCGAACCAATCCCAAGGTGAACCAAGCAATAAAAATGCCAAATAAACCAAGCAGGGAGACATGCAACACGAGTCAAAATACGTACACGTATACCAAGATATACGAACCACAGGCATTACAACTCTACCCACCTTAAAAGAATTCCGTCCTCAGAATTTAATCAAGAGGCTAGAGATGTAAGGACAAGTTATATTAATCATAGGCAACCTATACTAGTCAAGCAATCTGGCAATCAATCATGCAAGCAAGGAATCGAAGCCATGAGGCATAAGGAAGACATTATACCTCACGAGTCAAACAGGTCGGGATATCACGATCGGATATCATCCTCACGCTCCCAGGTTGACTCACCCAAATAGTGATGACCCTAAGCAACACGGACTAACTTGATAGTCTTGTTCTTGAGTATCTTCTCTCTTCGGTCCAGTATGGATACGGGCTTCTCCTCATACGAAAGGTTGGTACCAACAACCAATTCTGAATGATCAAGGACATGACTCGGATCTGGGATATACCGTCGTAGTTGGGATACATGGAATACATCATGTATCTCGCTTAGCGACGTCGGAATAGCGAGACGATAGGACACATCTCCTACTCGCTCCAGGATATCGAACGGCCCTATATACCTAGGACTAAGCTTTCCTCGTATGCCGAAACGAATGATGCCACGGTTAGGCACAATCCTCAGGAATACATGGTCGCCGACAGAAAACTCAAGAGGGCACCGATGAGAATCGACCCAATGACGCTGGCAATCTTGAGCAACGTGAAGATGATCCTGGACTCTCCTGATCACTTCGATTGTCTGGGCAATAAGTTTCGGACCGAGCATCTGTCTCTCTCCAACATCATCCCATATTAGCAGGGATCGGCACTTCCTACCATATAGTACCTCGAACGGTGCCATCTGGATACTGGCCTGGAAACTGTTGTTGTATGAGAACTCCACCAGGTGCAGGCAATCTTCCCATGAACCACCAAAGTCAAGTGTACATGATCGCAACATATCTTCAAGAGTCTGGATCGTACGTTCCGACTGGCCATCTGTGTGCGGGTGATAGACTGAACTAAACTGGAGACGGGTCCCCAAACTCTTCAGGAGACTCTGCCAAAAGTGCAAAGTGAATCTGGAATCTCGATCCGAGGTGATACTAACTGGCACACCGTGCAGTCTGACTATCAACCTGAGGTACATCTCTGCTTGCTGAGCCGTCGACTGACCTACTCTAAACGGGAGAAAGTGAGCCACCTTCTTGAGCCGGTCGACCATAACCCAGATAGCATCTCTACCAGCTGGGGATCTAGGTAATCCAGTCACGAAATCCATGGTTATATGCTCCCATTTCAATTCTGGAATCGGCAAGGGCTGAAGAAGTCCAGCTGACCTCTGATGTTCGACCTTGACTTGTTGGCAAACCAAACACCGAGAGACAAACCGGGCTATCTCCCGCTTCATGCCATTCCACCAAAAGTGTTGTCGGATGTCACGGTACATCTTTGTACCACTAGGATGAATGGAATACTGCGAACTGTGAGCTTCTGCCATGATCTCCTGTCTGATATCTCTGCTGGGTACAAAAAGATGCTTACCATGTCGAAGTGTACCATCATCATGAATGCATAACTCTGGTCTATGTCCCACCTCACACTCTGCTCTGAGTTGCTGAAGCTTAGAATCTGCTGACTGCGCCATCCGGATCCTCTCGACTGTAGTGGACTGAACTTGCATGCTGGCCATCAATACCACATTGGTAGGAAGGACAACTTCTATGCCCATCCTCTGAAGATCTGGTAAAAACTCTGGTTACGCTGTTAGAAGATAAACTCTGGCTCTCCTGCTCAATGCATCTGCTACGATATTGGCCTTTCCTGGATGATACTGCAAATTATCATCATAATCCACAAGAATCTCCAGCCATCTCCTCTGACGCATGTTAAGTTCCTTCTGAGTGAATACATACTTCAGGCTCTTGTGGTCGGCAAAAATCTCTACCCTATCTCCATACAAGTAGTGCCTCCATAACTTAAGCGCAAACACTACTGCTGCCAACTCAAAGTCATGGGTTGGATAATTTCTTTTATGATCACGAAGTTGGCGTGACGCATAAGCTATTACCTTCCCATGCTGCATCAGAACACATCCTAAATCTCTGCCTGAAGCATCGTAATATACGGAGAATCCCCCGGTTCTATCTGAAAGCGTGAGAATGGGTGCCGTGATCAAGCCTCGCTTCAACTTCTCAAAAGATTCCTGGCACTCTGCTGTCCAAGCAAATTGTACATCCTTGCGGGTCAACTGGGTAAATGGCGCTGAAATTCGAGCAAAGTCTGAAACAAATCGCCGGTAGTAGCCGGCCAATCCAAGAAAGCTACGAACTTCTGTAACTGTGCTAGGTACTGGCCATGATTCTATAGCCACGATCTTCTGGAGATCCACTTCAACTCCTCCTCGGGTGATGATATGGCCCAAGTACAAAATACGATCAAGCCAGAACTCGTATTTACTAAACTTGGCATACAATTGGTGCTCACGAAGAATCTGAAGGACAACTCGGAGATGCTGCTCATGCTCCGCTTCACTCTTGCTGTAGACCAGGATGTCGTCTAGGAACACAATAACGAACTGATCCAAATAAGGCATGAAGATACGATTCATGAGGTCCATGAATACAGCCGGCACATTGGTTGCTCCAAAGGGCATGACAAGGAACTCCCAATGCCCATACCGGGATCTAAAAGCTGTCTTCGGGATGTCCTGCTCTCTGACTGTGATCTGATGGTATCCTGACCGTAAGTCAATCTTCGAAAATACTGACGCCACTTTGAGTTGATCAAACAAGTCATCTATCCTCGGGAGAGGGTATTTGTTCTTGATTGTCACTGAGTTCAAGGTACGATAGTCAACACATAATCTGGATGTACCATCCTTTTTTTTCACAAGAAGCATCGGGGCTCCCCAAGGCGATCCACTAGCACGAATGAATCCCTTGGTTCTGAGTTCTTCAATCATCTTGTACAATATCTCTAGCTCTGACGGCGCCATCCTGTAGACTCTCTCTGACATTGGAGCTATTCCAGGAATCAAGTCGATGGTAAACTCGATCTCTCGCTCTGGCGGCATCCCTGGAAGCTCTTCGGGGAAAACATCAGGAAACTCTTCGACGATCTGGGGTAACTGCACTGCTGCTACTGCCATCCGTAATACGGGAGGAGAAGGTTCAACTTCGCCTCGGGAGAAGGAAAACTCCGGCTCGCTTGGAATGCTAAAAACAACCCAGCCAAGATGGCAGTCTATCCTAGCATACTGGTCCCTCAACCAATCCATCTCTAAGACCACATCATAATCGGCCATCAGGAACTCTATCAATCTAGCAGGGAATTCTCTACCGCTAACTACGATCCGACACGAGGAAAACACTCTATCTACTCCCACAAGTCCGTTACCAGTAAGTATATTGAGCCTTACTGATAATGACTCGGGCTCCAGTCCTACCCGTGTCGCGAATCGTACAGACATAAATGAATGCAAGGCACCAGAATCAAATAATACTGAAGCTGGAAAGGTGTTGACAAGAATAGTACCTGCCACCACCTCACCTGGTGCTATTCCTTCTTCTTCCATGGTCAATGCCAGCACTTGACCATGTCCTCTGGGTGCGGGATCCCTCTGCTGAAAATTCCTCTGCCTGCTCTGAATCAGGGCTTGGGCATACTGTTGCGGTCTCTACTGCTGGAATGCCTGGGCCTGTGTCGGCAATGGCCTCGGGAATGGGTACTACAGCTGCTGCTGCGGGACTGGTACTGGTCCTCTAACTGAAGGACTAGAGAAGGCCGATGAACTCCCCCTGTTCAGGTAATTCCCAATCCTGTGGTCCGGGGTACCACAAACCAAGCACAATCTCTGTGCTCTGCGACACTCTGATACCACATGCCCCGGCTTTCCACAGTGTGAAAATCCCACTACGGAAGACTGCCTCTGCTTCTGCTGCTGAGGGTGCGTTGGGGTTAAATGCTGAACCGACGTCACTGAGGCCGCCCGCCTCGGAGCTCCAATGGTCAAGGCCCTAGCTGCCGGGGCTGGTGCTGATGACTGATTCATCTGGCTATGGGATCGCTTCCGACCTCCGGTCCTATCCACGATCCTCTGGGAGGTATACTCGTGCCTCCGTCCGAGCTGCCCTCAAGACTGCATCAAAAGTCTGATGCTCAAACTGCTCCACTGCCAATAGAATCTCCAGATAAAGCTCCTGCTGGAACCGCTGGGCTCTATCGAACTCGGTCGCTACCAAGGTGGGAGCAAACCGACTAAGCCTAGAGAACTCGGCCGCATATCCATCGACCGTCCTGCCCATCTGCTTTAGATTGGTGAACCTCGTCTGTAGGTTATACCGAGCAACAGCATCGAAATACTTGGTCTGGAATCTCTCCCTGAAAACTGCCCAAGCAATGGGTGCCACTAATCCGATGGCCTGTGACGCCCACCAACTGCGGGCAAGATCCAATAGCTGTAGGCGCACCATATCCACCTTCTCGATCTCGGGCGTCTTGGCCGCTTCTAGAATCACCTTCGTATCCTGAAGCCAAGCATCAGCAGCGATAGCATCTTCACTGCCGTCGAAGAATGGAGGGTTCAAGCGCTTAAAGCTGTTGGCCGCACTATTACCCTGATGACCTCCTCTGGTCAGAGCATCTGCCACTACCTGGTGTAAGGCATCTTCTCGACGATCCTGGGAGGCTAATAGTGACCTGATGAGACACACCAAAGTGCCATCATCAGGATCTGCAGGCTAGACGGGCTGAACTATTGGCTCTTCTCTAATAGGCTCGACTCTGGAGGCTACTCCTGAATGCTGAGCTTGATCTCCGGGTTACTGCTGGTCCACGGGAGGTGCTCCGCATTGCTGATCGGCAGGTCCAGGAACAATGCCGCTGAAGAAAATGACATAGAGAACAATAAGGAAGGACCAGGACAGATCAACGATACAAACATGTGATCAGGCCAAGATTTCAGGGTTTTAGAAGATACGAGCAGAGATCAAAGGCGAGTACAGATTGAGACATCTATTCGGTAAACCCTCACATATCTTGATTTACAAGACCTGCATGGGCCACCACTTAAACCATGTAACGCCCCAGAACCAGAATACTGGAGAGCGGGGGCATACATAGCCAGCTACGTATATTAAAGTGCAACCCACCTCGCTATACGGTCATGGCTGTCTAGATACATGAGGGTTTAACTACAATCCATCAGTCTCCTATGGTCATGAACAAGCCTAGTATCTCAATCACATGCAAGTAGTAGCAGTCACAAGATATTAGAAAATCAAATATACAATAGTAAGGCGTCCCATACATTACATATTGGATGATCATGAAGCTAGTCGTACAAAATATGAAGACTAGCAAGAGTTTAGTTATACATGATCAACCCTAGGATTTGTCAATCATGTTATAGCCCGTAGGCAGACAGTAAATAAAGGTGCAACCGAGCTAACATGTGCTCGTTGGCTAAACCCCTCAAAAGAATAATTTACAATAAAGTGGGAGAACAAAAGAAACCCACTCGTTGCCAGGGTTACGCCTGGTGGCCACCATCTGGCTGGAAGGTAGGTAGAACCTCTGGAGCTACTCCGATATCTGGCCACACAAAACCAGCTGGGTCAGACCCCAGAGAGAGCAAGTGCCACAAAGGAGGCTTCACATAGGAACTAAAACCAGCATATCACGATGGAGTATTAAAGATAAATAATAAATAAAGAACTGATAATAATAGGGATAACAACAGTAAACTGAGTACGAAGAAACCATTCAAGTAGCCAGGTCACAACCCTTAAACCAAACAAGGACCGGGGTTGCAGCCCTTCACCTGAATAGAAACCCATCTAAAATACTATTAGGAAGTAAAATATGATTAGTCTTGGCATAGGGTAAAAATAAGACAATAAATGAAGAGAGGATAAGGAACTGCTCCGGAAGCCAGGTTACAACCCTTAAACCAAACAAGGACCGGAGTTGTAACCCTTCGCCTGAACAGAACCTTGCTCCTGATATTTATTGTGAAGGCTAGTATAAGTAATCATGTCATTGGAGTAAGGCAAAACAAGACGAACATGGCTTGGAGAGCAATAAGGCAATAAACGAAGAGAGGACACAGAACTGCTCCGGGAGCCAGGTTACAACCCTTATACCAAACAAGGACTGGGGTTGTAACCCTTCGCCTGAACAGAACTGGACTCCTGATCTTTATTGTTTAGGTAAGCACACATAATCAGGACGATATATGATAAGATAACCATAGAACTATTCAGATAGCCAAGTTACAACCCTTAAACCAAACAAGGACCGGGGTTGTAACCCTTCATCTGAATATAACTTGGTATCTCAACATTTATCGATACCAGAAATCAGGTCATAATACAATCTTGTATAGGATCATGACAACTAGACAGGGCTAGACTCCATCCAATCAATTACGGCCAAGCAATGAGTACGGCTTGATACTTTTAACTAACTAGGGTTATCACAAGCCTAGTTACTAGCAAAATGTAATGATATTATCCCAACAGCCATAAGCCCTGCAGACCATCCGGTTATCCAGGTCGAATGTCCGTTTATTAATGGTGCACCACATGACTGTGTGCTGGAAATGTGCCCTACTCATCGGTAGGCTACAAGTCCACTGAATGCACCCAGATAACGGGATTGCCTGTAGCGGGGAATCTCTTCATGTCTACTGAATTATTCTAGTTAATTAGCCTTAGTCAATTTCAGTAGGTGCCCCTGACCGTGGTATTCAGGGGTCCCCGTCCTAGACATGATGCAAGACAGTACTGGTTTATATGTACAAACACAATCGTCCACGCTGTCCAGGTCAATCATTCTTGTCAGGTCGTGTCATGTCATGTTAGCCGTCGCAACAGCAATTCGTGATTTTTAAGTTCATGACAATAGGCATAAAATATCTATAAATGGTTAAGGTGTACGTCATAGGAACTCATGTTTCTACGCGCGTACCACCGATTACGCTAGTGAAACTTTACGCGAGAGCATTACGCTAGCAAGCTTTACGCGTGAGCATACGGCTGGGATTTACGCTAGCCAGGCTTTACGCTAGCAAGATTGTATGTGCGTAAAATTTTACGCGCGGGAACCCCCCGAGCAGACTTTACGCGAGGAAAACTCAGGCAACTTTACGCTCGTGAAGGTCTGCTCGAGCTAGGGACTTTACGCTAGTAAAACTTACGCGAGCCCACGTCTACGCGAGCACGATTTTACGCTAACGGGAGAGCCCCGAGCGTAAAATTGATAAACTCAGCGTAGAGCGGGATATGCTTACACGCAATGCGTGAGTGTAAAAGGGGCACTACGCAAGCACGTTAAGACATGAACGTAAAAGGCCGAAATAAACGCTGGCACGCAATACGTGGGCGTAAAACTATATCTTCTCCACATGGTCAATACAACCATGCGTAAAAAGCTCAGGAACTCCATCTCGGCCAGGACTTGGTGAAATCCGGCCATCCCAAGACCAAACTTGTGTAAAATCATGAGGCCTACTACATGGAACTCTTAGTTTTCGAAAACAAGTTATTTTAGTAGATCAAAACCAAGAGGATCGAAAATACTAGAAACTTAGATCTACGTAGAATGAGCCATAGAATTTGAAAATACTAAATACTAAATAGGCTTAGCATCCTGAGGAGAAGAGAATGGAACAACAAAATGGGAGTTCCTTCGTGAAGCAAGTTACACTTACCTAGCTCTCTTCCTGGTAGGTGAAGTAGAGTAATGGTGGGGAAGAAGAAGTAAATGAAGAAGAGTAATAAAGAGAGAGAGAGTTGGGCGGCTAATAAAGGAAGGGGGAAGTGGTAGGTGGGAGTTGGTTCGGTCCAGTTGGTTCATGATGAACCAAATAAGCAAACCAAAGCCTAGCCGAACCAATCCCAAGGGGAACCAAGCAATGAAAATGCCAAATAAACCAAGCAGGGAGATATGCAACACGAGTCAAAATACGTACACGTATACCAAGATATACGAACCACAGGCATTACTGAGTCACCCTAGTGGCCTATCAAATTGCCCTGCTGCCAGTACTAACGGATTTTCACGATGTCTTTTACTTCTCTCAATTGTGAAAGTAGACTTATCCTATGTTGAAGTTCTAGTCCAAATCTTGGAGCACAAGGATAAGTTGCTTCAAAATCGAGCGATCCCTCTCATTTGTGTACTCTGGAGCAATCATTCGGTCGAGGAGTCGACCTGGGAACTTGAATCAGAAATGAAAGAGAAATTTCCTTCATTGTTCTCGTAGAGGTAGGTTACATTCTTATGTTTCTAGGGCAAAACTTTTTTTTAGTTGGTTATGGTGTAGTGTCCCGTCCCTATATTGTGCCTTATTTCTGTCCACAGGGTGTACGAGAAAGGAACACTGTCGCTACCGATTCAGTCGGGACCAATAGATCGGGATCGGTTGAATCGGTCGAACGGGAACGATTGAATTAAGATCATTTTCTCGTTATGAAAAGGCTTCTTTGGAATCAAGTCCCATATTCAGTGGGCTGCGCCTCAAGGACTGGCTTTGCGGCTTAGTTGGGAGAGACCTCCCGTTGCTCTACTTTTTATGCCGCACTTGCTTTGGCTTTGGTATTGGTTTTCGTGAATGTTTTCGATAGTTTTTATGGCTTGTATTTTTGAACTTCGCATTCGTATCAAACTCCTTGAATAACACAGTATACTAATCAGTTGCTTATGCGATTGCAGGTGATAGCTTAGGTGACGTCTAGGAATAACCAACCAGTCCCTCGCTTGAAGCAAAGACTAAGGTGAGTGACTGACCTCGTTAACCTTGACCTCTGTTTCAAATCAAGAACTCCAGATAACTGTATTAATTTAGATTAATTTACTCTTAAAATATAAGTTTTACACCAAAAAGAGAAAATTTAAGGTTCTACAAAAGAGATAAGATTATTTTATGATCTGCAAAAAATAGTTTCTGTATCAAAATGCTATAATGAATGTTGCAACGATAAGACGACACACGTTGAAAATTGGCCAACTCTCAAAGATGTCGTAGACCATGCTTAAAAAGTTAATTTTAGATAGCACGGTCATGGACAACTTGTGCACAAGGTTTTGTATCCTCGAACGGCAACCCGGGGCCACAGGACCATTTTGCCTAGGAGGAATGCAAGACAGCTGTGCTGGATGATACTACGGGTCATTCAATACTTTCAATAGGGCAAGCTACCCGTGCTGAAAGGGGCACTGTCTCAACAAGACTATACGCCCAGGATGGCTTGAATTGCCAATGACCAATAGTTGTATATAAATTATAAGCCCTGATATAAATCTGACAGGGAAGGACATGGTAAGTCATGCCACAACGGTAAGCTCGGTAGTGGGTAAGATTTATCCTAATATACTATGTACCTATCGAATGCTTGCCTGTTAACATATCAAAATTTAAATCGATTATGATGGCTAGAAAGATCACCAAATAGCTAACATGTTTTATAAAACTGCTTGAACAAATGAGAGAACGAATTTTAATTAGACACTCGCCAGTACATGTGATCGTACTGACCCTCGCTCTCTACAGGTGGTACAAATCAGGAGGGACGCGCCAACTGACCAGTGTGACATTCGTGCTTTGAAGCTTCAACCGCACATCAAAGGCTCCCATCGCATCACTTTTAAAGACTCTCTGCAACAGTCCAAGGAACATGTCTCAGCCTTCTTCGAATCCAGGGGGCTGGAATACTTTTATTGTAAATAAGAGATGTATGTATGGAATGGCTATCTCATCGGTACTCCTTTTATAATCGAGTCATGTTGTGAAGCCCGTGCGGTACAATTGTAATAGAGTCTGTAAATGATGTCTATTATCAATAAAATACAAAGTTTCTCTGTCTTAATGTGTTGTTGAATTTGTCTGTGATCTCTCTCTCTTGGATGTTGTGTTTCGGATTACCTTATGACTATGCCTTGTGCAATCGCAACCTAGGTTCAAACGACATCACGCCCGGGGGACGACTATCGATCCTTCGAAATCGGGTCTTGATATCGGAGACCGATACTTCCTCCCGTAGAGCGCCCGATGAGAACATTAAATGTTATATTTTTATCCCTTAGTGTTCTCCATTTTATGCTCATTTTATGACTAAAGGTATTAATTATATTTATATTTTGCTTTAGGATGCAGTTGGAGACACAATGTGCAAAATGGAGCTAAATTGCAATTCTAGACATTTTTGACACCTTTTACCAAAATGAGCATAACGTTCTCATCTGAAAAGAAATTGAGGTGCTTCAAAAAGATTTGTAAAGCTAAGACAAAGGGATAAAACTTTCATATTTCAAGTTTTTCGATATTCAGGCTGTATCATGGACGAAATCAGGCTTGAAGTTGGGTCAAAGATGCTGTGAGCAAAAATAGGAACCAAAATAACCATTTTCCTACTTGTTCTATGACTTAGTTTTTTTGGTTTGAGAAGTTGTAACTTATAGAGGATATGTGGGGAGCTATTGTGGGCTTGAAACAACTAATTTAAGGTGTATAAAAGGGGGTTGAAATCATGACAAGAATCACGACAACACAACTCTTCTTCTTCTTCTCCAACTTTTCTTTTGAAGTTTTGATGAACATGTGCAGCTAAAAGTCTTGTTGGTCAAAGTGTACAGAAGCCTTTGAATCAATAAACTTATGAGATCTAAATTTTTTTATATGTTTGATTTATGCTTTGAATATTGAATGTTTTTTTATGCCAACTTTTATGATTGTTTTATTTAATTTCTAGGAGGCCTACTAGTTTATTATTCATTTCAATCTACCGCTAAATTAGATATCAAATCCGTAATTGTTTGATGTTTCTAATTTGTGAAGCAACCAAGATTTAATAAACTGCTTTATTTTATTAGATCTTAGGAGAAAAACTTTTGACAAAATTAAATGCATCCGCTTGTGCTTGTGTTGCTTTGCTTTACCAATCTCTTAGTTCTTTAAGAAATTGCTAGATTAAATCTTTAGCGCTTGTCTTAGATTATTTAGTAACTAAAGTTAATTAGGTTGCTTATATCTAATTAACTAAGCCTGAGAGAGATAGGAAGAAACTTCCAACGTAAATATTCAAATTATACTGTAATTTATGCTTGCATCGATGATCAATTTTACGATCCCAATAGTGAATGTTCACTGAGACCAATATATGTTCCTTTGATTGATTTTAATACTTTAATTGCTTTAGCTCTTCTTAAATTTTCTTTTCAAAAATCTCTTCTCCAATCCTTGTTCACATAGCATAAAATTTATACTAATTACTCTCCGTGGGATCGGTCCTTACTCTCTCCACTACATATAATTTTAAGAGTAAAGTTTTTATTTTTCGGTCCCTGTGACAGCAAACCAAATTTTGGCACCGTTGCTGGGGAGTAATTCTAGTTGAATTTTGTGCTTTTTGTGATCGTTATTTTATTCCCTTTATAGTTAATCATATTTTCGTTTATTCGAATAAAAGAAAAAAATCATTAGTTATTCATTCTCATTTTTTTGAATTGTTTTCCATATTGTACTTAATTCGTTGTGGATGTGACTCGATCTTCTAATCAAGGTGATTTTCAGACTGATCCAGAAATAGAAAGAACTCTGTGCAGGTTAAAGAAGGAAACTCAAAGAAAGTCTAACGAGAATAAGCTCGCTCCGGATTTTATAATCTCTTGCAATTCTAATCCTGAAGAAGGAGTCATGGCTGCAAATAGAACTTTGAAAGAAATCATTGCCCCTGATTTGAACCAACACCCTTTATGCATAACGTTTCCTACTTTAGATGCTACTACTACTTTTAAATTAAAATTTGGACTTATATATTTATTGCCCACTTTTCATGGTCTTGCAGGTGAAGACCCTCACAAGCATCTAAAGGAGCTTCATGTGGCATGCACAAGTATGAAGGCAACAGGGCTGACTGAAGAGCAAATCAAATTAAGAGCGTTTCCATTTTTCTTAAAGGATTCAGCTAAGGATTGGCTCTACAACCTACCCTTCAGAAGTATTATCACATGGAACGAGATGAAAAGATTGTTCCTAGAAAAGTACTTTCCACCTTCAAGGGTGGCCAATATACGAAAAGAAATTTGTGGGGTAAGGCAACACAATACAGAGTCTCTCCACGAGTATTGGAAACGTTTCAAAAAATTATGTGCAAGCTGCCGCCATCATCAAATTAGTGAGCAACTACTTATTCAATATTCTATGAAGGCTTCTATCAAATATAGAAGCATGATAGATGCTGCTAGCAGAGGAGCTTTGGTAGATAAAACTCCTGAGGCTGTAATAAATTTATTTTCAAATATGGCGGCTAATTTTCAACAATTTGGAACCAGGCTAGATCTTCCATCTGGACACGCCAACGAGGTAAATATTTCTTCCCTAGAACAACAAATTGTTAGTTTAACTGCTCTTGTTCGTCAAATGGTTGTAGGTAAGATACAAACGACAAAGGCTTGTGGGATTTGTTCAATAACGGGGCATCCAACTGACATGTGCCCAACTCTTCAAGAGGAGCCCAATGAGCAAGTGAACGTGGAAGGTGGTTTTCTTGGACAACCACAAAGGAAGCATGATCCCTACTCAAACACATACAATCCATGATGGAGGGATTATCCCAATTTCAACTAGAGGAATCCACAATCAAATCAGCCCGTCAATCAGAATTGGCCAAGTTACGAATAGTACAAGCAGCCATATCCCCCTAAACAACAACTAAGAAAAACTTCTAAATCTGATATGTCTTTAGAAGAAATTGTTAAGTCTCTGCAGCTAATACTTTACAATTTCAATAGGAGACAAGGGCTAGTATTCAAATCTTGGACAAATAAATGAGCCAAATGGCTACAATAATTAATAAGCTAGAAGCAAAAAGTTCAGGGAAGCTACCATCTCAAACGATAGTAAATCTAAAAGAAAATACAAGTGCAATCATTTTGAGAAGTGGTAAAGAGGTTGTCATTCAAGTAAAAGAAGCACCTACATCGTCAAAACAAGAGGAAGAGAACTCCAATAATGATGAGGTACCCAATTGTAAGTTTCCACCTCTTTCTGATTATAAGCCAGTACCTCCTTTTCCTCAAGCTTTAGCAGTCTAGAAAAATTGAACAGAATAATGAGTTATATGAGACTTTTCGTAAATATGAGGTAAATATTCCACTTTTAGATGCTATCAAACAAGTACCTCGTTATGCTAAATTTTTAAAAAAATTGTGTACAATAAAAAGGAAACAAAAACTTAAAGGGTATGAAAAAGTAAAAGTGGGAGAGTGCTTCTATAGTAATTGTTTGCCATGAAATATAAAAGAACAAAATAATTATCGGAGGACTGAACTTTTACTTCACAATACAAACTCGCTTGTACAAAGAAAGCATAGGACGAAAACCTAGGAACAACAATCTAAGTACAATTGTTTATTTTAGATTCTGGGGGATGACGATAGAGGCTCGGGAAAGCGACGGCAGCTCTGCCTTACTCCTTGGACGATCGGTATGCAGCCTTGGCTCCGAAAAAGATTTGCTTGGCGTTGAAGAAATGCTCTCTTTGCTCTCTCTCTTTTTCTCTCCAAGTATTCTGGTGCTCTGATCTCGAAAAAAGAGGTCCTCTTGCAAGGGAATGGCACCTTGCTATTTATAAGAGTGGAATGCAATCATTAGGGTTTACAATGATTGTCCCTTAAAGTGGCGGCGGCCTGTTGATTGATCAATCTGGGCCATTAGTCTTGAGTGTGATGAATCTGGGCCATTAATGTAGATTGCGCCAAATCCTATCAGTAATTAATGCTGATTGCAATAAATCTCCATCATGATGATTTGCTGATGTCTGTGAATCTGAATGAATAAATTTAATTCATTCTCCCGCCACGTGTCCCAGATTATTGGGATTTGACCCAATCTTTGATTTGCAGTAAATCTGGGTTATTGAGATTGATTGGCTTTATGATACGTGTCCTGCCACGTGGCTCAATAGCGAGCCACAGAGGGGATCTGAGCCGCATGAGGATTGAGCCGCATAAGACTGGCCACGTGTCATGGATGCTTGGGGAGTGTCCCCTGAATATTTAAACCACATAATGATGATCTGGGCCGCATTAACGTAGGCGGCCGCATAACGGGTAGCTCTTTCGTGAGCCGTATGGAGATAGTCCTCGTGAGCCGCATAGGGGAGCCTCTGCTTGAGCCGCATAAGACTGCTTCCGCCTGAGCCGCATGGGACAACTTTGGCCTGAGCCGCATGGGGAGTCTCCGCTCGAGCCGCATACGACTGTCCACGTGTCAATGCTGCATGGCATTTTTTGGATCTTAGGGGGTTTGTGTCAGAGATTTCCTTTGTTTCCCTAGGAGTCTGTCATTATGACAAAGTCATAATTGTATCTTTGTGTTAGAACTGTCACCTTGTCAGAGCTGTCAGCCGTCAAGGCATTTAATGCGGTGTGGGACAAAGGAAAGAGCTGTTTGCAGGCCACGTGGCTTCTCTCTAGACCGCATGAAACTTATCGAACCGTATAGACACTTGAGCCCCATGGATGCCTGAGCCGCATGAGCTTTCTGAGCCGCATGGGGCTCCCTGGCCGCATGGATCTTTCTCTATTCTTTTCTATGCTTCTACAAGACCCCCTTCAAAGTTTTCAATTTGCAAAATTGAAATACTTTGAATAAGAAGCATTGCTATGTAAAAACTCTTCTGGCCACATATGATGTCCTGGCCGCATGGATGTTTCGGCCGTATGGATGTTTCGGCCGCATGGATGTTCTCAGCCGCAGGAACTTTTCAGGCCACATAGATCCTTGCCACGTGGGCGTGTCTTTAATTGCCTCGAATTAGTTTTAGTGTCGTCTTTAGGGGAAATTCCATGTGTCGACTCATTAAATCTTTTGGATTTTATGCCCTGGGTGAATCTCCTTTATAAGAGAGGGGACGAAATCTGAGGCGTTGGTTTCGACTTTTCCAAGGCGGTTATTTAGTCTACGTGTCCCCCCCTCTCTTGTCCTCCTATAAATAAGAGGAGTTTTGAGAGAGAATACTTCTTTTACTTTCTCCTTTGCTTCGACTCTTTCCTACCCAATTGTCATTCTCTTCTTTGATCGATAATGGCTCCCAAGAAGACCGTTGCAGCGAAGGGTAAGAAGGCAGTGTCTTCGTCGACTGCGACGGCGAAGGGCAAGAGGACTGCTTCTACTTCGACTGCGGCTGCCCCTCCACCGGTCGTCGTCCCCGCGGCTCACCCTGACGTTCATCCCTCAATTGCTGGTAAGGACATTGCACGAGTTAAAGAACCCTAACTTCTATGGCTACGTCGCATGCTTTATGCACGAGCCTTTGTGAGCCGCATGTTCGTCCTATGGCCGAGCTGTGAGCCGCATAAGAATAACCACTGTGACCGCATACGCGCTTCGCCAACGAAGCCGCATGAGCTACGCTGAGCCGTATAGATTCGCACAAATTTTGTCTGTCACGCGGTCAGTGCGAACTTTATCCGAACCCTGAGGGCCTTATGAGAGCACTGCCTTATGAACTTTTTCTGAACGGGGCCGCATAAGTGTTCCTCTGAGATTGAGCCGCATTAAGTTGGAGCCGCATAAGTGTTCTCTTAAACCGCATGAGGCTCTGTTAAGTTGGAGCCGCATAAGCTCGACAACACCTCATCAGTTCTTTTTGTCCATCTTTTTTAACTTATCTCTTTCTGTCTTTTTTTTTAGTGAATTTGCCGGTTAATGCTGCTGGAGAACCCCTGGTGGGTCGTGCCCAATCTGCTCTGGGCTATAGGTACGACCATATAGTTAGGCGTATGGCGGACCAGTTTCCTAGTGACGAGCCTCCGATGAGATTGAAGGCCCTCAAGAACCAGCCTTTCTATTTTCTCAATGCTATGATGAACTCGAGGAAATTCGAAGGGGAATACTTGAAGCCTGCGTTCTTCTTCGGAGACGCCTTGACTGTGAAGAACAGTCAGGTTCTGGTGGTGTCAGAGAACTGGTCTTTCGTTTCTAACGGGATGGCGATCCGCATTCCCCAAATGGAGCATCACTTCCCATTATCCTGGTTCAATATGCTCCCACTGGATCGGAAGATGGAAAAGTCTTTAAATCCTACCCGAAGTGGGATGTTTGTGGAAGACATCCATTATAACAACAGCCTGAAGTCATTGTGCGCGGGCAAGGTGCACACCCGCCGTTCTGTAATGGGATTGGCCCCGGGTACTTTCTTGAATGTGTCGGGCCCCAATTTTACGTTTTCTACAGCCGACACTTTTATGAACCAACTTGCTCGGAAGGGTTCCTATCCCATTGACCGGTTGATGCTCCCTAGTTGGATACATCCCATTCCCTCGTGGGCCAATCTGTCTGTGTGGATCTTACGAGAGTATGAGGTCTTTCTGTGTGAGATTGGTCTTTACAATGCGATTCGGGACACCAGCCACGGCTTGCCCATAAACAAGAGACTGTTTATATCTCTGCTGGAGATGTATAACTGTCGTACGGGGACCTTCTATACACCCGTAGGGGAGATGGGGCTTGCGCTCCACGAAATGCATACGATCTCCAAGCTTCCTTGGGGGGATGAAGCTTTTGAGGTGAATACTCCCACAAATGAGGAGTTCGAAGAGTTGGAAGGACGGTATCCAGGCTTCGTGGTTCTTTATCAAGAGGTATTGTGCCACTATAGCACATGTCAACAAATAGCCAAGAAGGAAAGCAGCTCGGAAGGGAATGCCCCCCATACTAAGGATTGGGTACGCTATCTCTTCCCAGTGGATGCCTCTGGTCAAGTTACTTCCCGACGTCCTCAGTCCCGAGAGGCGGTTCAAGCCTTGATGTCGTCGACCAAGAGGGTGGCCACTACTAATAACCGATTTGGGAGTCAAACCGACTCTTTTGGTTATTTTTATCAGGATACCCAAAAACTGTCAGAGAAGGCGCTCCTGGTGGGATTTTTGATGATATGGCTGTGAAATTGTGTAGTCTCGGGAGGAGCTGGTTCTATCGAGAGGATCAGTCGTAATTTCATCCTTTCGGCTGTGAAGTTAGTTTTACGAGTCAGGCTATCTCTCCTCCCGGCCATGGTGTACAGCATACACCGTGGCCTTCGTACTTTCACATCCAAGGTCATTGCCCGCGACGTGACAAAAGATTTTGAACGGACTGAGTTGCCCTATCATTATCTGATGGGGTGGCTGTTGATGCGTTATCCGTCTTTGATGAGACCGGGTTAAGAAGACGGCGTAACTGATGACGACGCTTTTATCTTCTACTATCGTAATGAGTCTTGGGAGTACGAGACCATGCATGCTTGCCGGATGGCCATGGCGAGGGCAGATATGTACAATATTTTTGTATCTGTCCCTCGTTTAAATGCTGAGGAAATAGCGGCTGTTCATCTTGACGGAATTGCGCCCCATCAACTTTTGGACGGCCAGATGCTCTTGTGGCTGCGTAACATCCGCCCCTCTCATCTGGTGTATCGCAACCGTAATACTGTCTTTCTGGAGCCTTATCTGCCTAGCAGGTTTGCCCGACAGTTTGGATACAGCCAGCTCTTTCTAGACCATCCCAGTTCATGTCTGGGTTTTGAAGGTAGCCTCCTTGACAGCATCAGGGCGTGGCATTACTATGATATATTCCATACCCGTACCATTTTTTCGGTCCCTGCTATTAAAGCATCAGTAGAGATCTTGTATATGGCGGCTCTGTACCATGTCATGGCGAATAAGCCCCCTGTCGGTTTAGCTCGGGTGCCAGTTTTATTGCTGGTACTGGCTTGGATGAGACCCCTCAAGGGGCCAAGACGAGGAAGAAGAATAGATCTGAAGTGCCAGACTCAGACTCCAATCCTGCGGATGATGAGGATGATGAGCATGATGTAGATAACTCTTCCTTCCCGGTGGAAGATACTGGGGCGGATCAGCCGCCTGCTTCGTTAAATGAGGTGATGGCGGATCAGCCATCTATCACATCTGGCTCTGTACGAAAGCATAGCAGACAAACTTCCCTTGTTGGCGATATTTCTTACTTCAGAAAATTGTCTGCGACCAGACATCGCAGGCTAACTATAACGGAGAGAGGCGAGGAAGTCGATCCCGCTTCGGAGGTAAAGCGAGTTACTACCATTTTTGTTCAGTTTTTCTTTTCTTCCAGTTTTGATATTAGTCATTTTCCTTCCCTTCTGTAGGTGTTAGAAGAAGAGGAATCTCAAGTGGCCGAGGTCGCAACTCGAGATGACGGGGGCTTCATTGAACCTGTCCCTAAAATTGCTGAATTTCATTAAGATGACGTTGATCGCGTCGTACTTCCCTCTGGGGTGGTTGGGATAGAAGAACCCACCGAATTTAACTTGGAGGTTGCGGGTAAGGCGGTCATGTCAGCTACGCACGAGCTGCAGCATCCATGTTCCTCCCCTGGTAAGATAAGCCGAATCTTAACCTGCGAGGAGGCCTATCTGCTCTATCATCACATCCTTCAGGTCACGTCGATTGATTATTGTTCTGGGCATACAGGTCCAGCCCCTCCAGAGCCGAGGATGGACATTATTGAGACGAACTCTGCCGAAGGGGCACTGATGGAGAGGAGCGTACCTCCTTCCCTTCCGGCTCGTCCGGAGGGGCCTTCCACGGGCTCGAGTTCGAAAAGTCAGGTAATGGGACGGCCAGGGCAGGGAACGATGGTCCTTGCATCCTCTTCTGCTCGGGCGGCTCCGAGAGTCGACCTCTCTGCCCGACCGAGTGTCCAGGCTCTTCGGGTGGTGGAGGAAGAGTTAGCCGCTATCCGCACATCGTTCTGCTCGGACTCTATCCCCCTGGGGGCAAGTTCTAGCATCACTCCTCCGATATTGCCGGCCACGCTTCCTCTGACGCCGTCCTCTACAGAGGCCCTGGACGACGCATTACAGGACGTGGTTGACAGCTTTTATCGTCACTTAAAGAGGCAGATAAGAGCTGCTGTGGAAAGAGGGACCTCTTTCGTCTTGGCCCGGCAATTCGCCCAGGGTCAAATTGATATCCTTAAGACTCTTCTTGGTGGTGCAGGGGTGGCTGCGCTTCTGGAGGCAAAATTGTTGAAGACTGATCAGCTGGTGGCCCAGCTTCAGGTTCTGCGACAGGCTGATCTGTCTGCTGTTATAGATCGGGAGCACGGTTTCCTCACCACTACTATAGAGAAGACAAGGGCTGCTCGGGATAAAACCAGGCCGGCCGTACTGAAGGACCTCCGCGATTTGTCCGATCGATATGATCAATTGAGCCACGAGAGTGAAGATGTTGCGGCTCGGGAAGCGACTGCCTCCCGTGGGATCACTGACATGCGAGAGCAGATCCTCGAGCTTCAGAGGAAGTTAACTTTCCTGGCGTCTGAACTTGAGGCTGCCCGTATTGACAGGGTGCTGATTATCCTGGAGGCTGACATGGTTAATCAAGCTTCGACTGACCTGGAGACTGCCCTGAAGAAGTTGGAAGACGACTGGCAGGCACTTATGGACTTGGGTGATGGGGAGCAGTTGTCCCAGGAGGCTGAACGTCGAGCTAAACAGCGACTCGAACAGGAGGCCATCTTGGTGAAGAATCGCCTTTTAGAATTGTGTAATGCCGAACTATAGTCGGCCTTTTCTTCTTTTGTTTCTCTTTCTTTTTTCTTCTCTTTTCGAGAGGGACGTGGTCCCAAAACATGTAATGCTTTTTTTCATCCTTCAAATAAAGAGTACTTTCCATTCTACCCTTCATTTGTATTGTTTGTTGTGCTTTTGAGGTGTTTACCCCGCATGAGGGACTTGTTTGTGGACCTGTTACCCTTGGCATACCTTAGTTTTAGGTACGGATAACAAGTTTGATTGGAGATACCTAGAACAGTTCCACGATAAGGTGGTCATGGACGTTCTTGGTAGTAGAAGAAGGAATGCCATAGAGCAGCTGGGCCCCCGGGGCATATTGAGAGATGATGGGCATGTACTAAGAAACTTAGCAAAGGATATTTGTGGGCCTATTATCCTTGGCGTACCCTGGCTTAGGATACGGATAATAGGATGAAAAGGGAACCAACATACTTACTCAGAGGTAATGAGGACATGGCAAGTGTGAAGGTTTGGTTCACCGCGGAATCTTTCTACTCAAAGGTAATGAGGACATGGTAGGAGGGGACTCGACGGAGGATTTTTGTGGTCAACAGAGGACATTTGTGGACCTATTATCCTTGGCGTACTCCGGTTGTGGGTACGGATAATAAATCGAAAGGGAATCAACATACTTACTCAGAGGTAATGAGGACGTGGCAAGTATGAGGGTTTTTTGACGGAGCCTTCCCACTCAGAGGTAATGAGGATATGGCAGGAGTGGGCTCAATGAAGGGGGGTACATAGAACAACTCAGAGTTAATGAGGACATGGAAGTTCTATGTAGAGGGGTGATTCATTTTTGGCAGAATTAAGACGACTCAGAGGTAACATCGACATAGTCGTTTTGGAAATTTGTGGATCTGTTACCCTTTTTTGTGCACTGGGAGTACGGGTAGTGGATCATGAGGAAGGAGCTCCTTCAGGAAGAAAGTTCAGATGTATGGTCATACATAACGTTCTCCCAAAATAGTGATCGGGATGTAAGTTCAGGGGTACCAGCGGGTACATAACTCGACAATCCGGGAATTTTGGAATCAACGTGTAAGTTCAGAGGTACCAGCAGGTACATGACTCAATAATCTGGGAGTTTTATGGAAGGAGGACGTGAGTTCAGCGGTACGAGAGGGTACATGACTCGATGTAAAAGTGAGTTCAGCGGTACCAGCGGGTACATGACTCGATAATCTGGAAAATGGAGAATGTGAGTTCAGCGGTACCGACGGGTACGTGACTCGATAATTTGGGTTTTGGAGGATGTGAGTTCAGCGGTAAAAGAGGGTACATGACTCAAAAATCAGGAGAATGGTGAATATGATTTCAGCGGTACCAGCGGGTAGATGACTCGATGACTTTGGAAAATATAAGTGAACATGAGTTCAGCGGTACCAGCGGGTACATGACTCGATGATTCTGGAAAATTGTAAAAGTGAGTTCAGCGGTACCAGCGGGTACTTGACTCGATGATCTGGAAAATATCGTTTAGACATAATATTTCTTCAGGAACTTGCCGTTGACGGATAACATGAGCAAGTCTCCATTTTGTTTTGCGATGCGGTAAGCACCGTTGGAGAATACAGCCTCAATGATAAATGGGCCTTCCTACTTCGGCTGGAACTTGTCGGCGGTCGGTCTTGTGAGTCATAGCCATCGGCCTCCGGACTGCCAGAACGAGATCGCCCACTTAGAATGTTCTGATTTTAACCTTCTTTTTGAAGGCTCCAGAGATGCGTGCTTGATATAGCTCAATTCATTGCTGAGCTAAGTGGCGCTTTTCATCTAAGGCCTCCAACTCTTGTAGCCGACGACGGTAGTTGTCGTCTGTCGTCAATTGGTAAGTAAGGGCGACGCGGAGTGAGGGTATTTGAGTCTCCAATGGGAGGACTGCCTCGCTCCCATATACCATGGAAAATGGCCTATTCCCAGTGGCTGTTCGGATTGTGGTACGGTATGCCCATAAACATTCATCGAGCTTCTCGTTCCAGTCGCGTTTGTTAGAAGAGACAAACTTCTTGAGAAGTTTGATGATTGTTTTGTTGAATGCCTCTGCCAACTCGTTTGCTGCCGGATTGTATGGTGTCGAAGCAATATTCTGGATGCGATGCTTGTCGTAGAACCGATAGAAGACGTGGCTTGCGAACTGCGGACCATTATCATGGATGATCCTTCGGGGCAGTCCAAAGCGATAGATGACATGATGCTTGAGGAAGCTGATCACATTCGACGTCTTTACTTCTGTAAGTGGGACAGCTTCCGCCCATTTGGAAAAATAATCTGTAATGGCGAGTATGAAACGATGTCCTCGGGAAGAAGGTGGAGCGATCGGACCGATGATATCCATTCCCCATGCTTCAAATGGCCAGGACGCCACTGTCGGATGTAGAAACTCGGATGGCTGGGGGATGAAGTTCGTGTGGACTTGCCAGGCTTTGCATTTTCTTCCATAGTCTATCGCATCTGCTACCATCGTGGGCCAGTAGTAGCCCATTCGGCGAAGACGATCTTACAATTTAGGGCCAGGCTGGTGGGCCCCGCAGTCACCATCATGAGCTTCGCGTACGGCTTCTTTGACTTCTGCGTTTGACAGACACCGAAGCAATAACCCGTCGTAGGATCGCCGATACAGCATTTTCGTCTCTGTATCGTAGAAGAATCTGAGAGAACGCCTTCTGATGGAAGTGGCTTCCTTTGGGTTCTCGGGCAGGATGTCGTAGACTACGAAGTCTATGAATGGTTGTCTCCAGTCTAGCACTTCGTTGATCGTCTGAGCGGCATAACTTGCCATAAACTGAATGTTGTTCTTGGGACAGACCAGTTCGTGGCCTATCACGTCAACCGAATGATGAGTATGGTTCGGCACTGCTAGGGAAGCGGCAAGACCTGCTAGGGCATCGGCTTCGATGTTTTGGAGTCTGGGAACGTGTTCGATGAAGAATCCCTCAAATAACGAAATAATGTTGATCGCTATTTGGTGATAGGAGATCATGTTTTCATGGTAGACTTCGTACGAACCCCGGATCTGATTGACGATTAACTGCGAATCGCCGTATGCTTCAAGATATTCTACCCCCAGCTCTCTTGCAAGTTGGAGGCCGATGACCAAAGCGTTGTACTCGGCCACATTGTTAGAGCAGGGTTCCGTGAGGGAGTAAGCGCGATTGATCACCAACCCAGAAGGAGAAATTAACACCACCCCGACTCCAACGACGATGTTGCCCTTGGGTCCAGTTCTCGAAGCACCGTCGAAGAATATTCGCCATATATCATCGTGAGAGGTTGCATGAGAGTCGGCGACCTCATCTGGGATTCCTTCATATATTCTTGACGACTCCGAGCCTGGGTGGGCTACTAAAAAGTCAGCCAGAGCTTGACCCTTAACAGCCTTTTGCGGGATGAAGATCATATGATAAGGAGACAGCAATATTACCCATGTGGCGAGGCGGGAGCTGAGTGCTCCTGATTTAGTCATGAGGACCCTGAGAGGGTTGACTCGTGAGATCACATGTATGGTCTGTCCTGTGACATACTGCCATGTCTTTTGAATGGCGAACACCAGGGCGAGGTATTCCTTCTCTACAGCGGTGTATCGGTGCTCTGGCCCAATCATCATTCGGCTGAGGTAATAAATAGCTTGTTCATGGCTTGCATCGTTGTTTTGCGCCAGCAGAGCGCAGAGGGAATGCTCCATTGCTCATACATATAGCAAGAATGGTTTCCCAGCAACCGGAGCCACCAGGACTGGAGGGCTCGACAAATATTCTTTGATACTGTCGAAGGCACGTTGGTATTCTTCATCCCATACGAATGAAATGCCTTTCTTCATGAGGTGGGTGAATGGCCGATACCGCCCGAAGAGGTTAGAAATGAACCTCCTGATGTAAGCTAGCCTCCCTTGAAGGCCTCTGAGTTCGCAGAGATTTCTCGGGGGACCCATCTCCATAATTGCCTTCATCTTTTCTGGATCGACATGAATTCCCTGGGCTGTAATAATAAAACCCAGGAATTTTTCGCTGGATACGCCCAAGAAGTATTTTGTGGGATTCATCTTCAGGTTGTGTGCTCGCATCAGGTCGAATACCGTCCTCAGATCCTGCAGATGGTCTTCCTTATAGCGACTCTTGACAGCGATGTCATCGATATAGTACTCCACAGTCTTGCGCAAGTGGTCTATGAAGATGATACTCATGGCTCTTTGATATGTGGCGCCAGCATTCTTTAAACCAAAAGGCATAACTGTGTAGCAATACGTGCCAATCGATGTTCGAAATGATGTGTGCTTTTTGTCGTCAGTGGACATCTTGATTTGGTTGTACCCCGAGAAACCATCCATGAATGACATACGTTCGAAGCCGCATGTGTTGTCAATCATGATGTTTATGATAGGGAGGAGGAATTCATCTTTGGGACATACCTCGTTCAAATTACGGAAGTCGATGCAGATTCGAATCTTCCTATTCTTCTTGAGGATCAGTACTATATTGGCGACCCAGTCAGGATGTTGTTCCTCGTGAATGAAGCTGCTGGCTATCAGTTTGTTGACTTCGGCTTCGATCGCATCGATGATGCCCGGGCGAAAGCGTCGCTGTTGTTGTTTGACCGGCTTTGCATCCGGTCGAATGTTAAGCTTGTGAAGGGCAACCTCGGGGTTTAGTCCTGGCATGTCTTCGTAGCTCCATGCGAACACATCAATATATTCATTGACAAGTTCCAGTAGCGATTCTCGCTCTCCGTCTGTTAGGCTTTTACTGACAAAGATTGGTTTTGGAGAAGATTCGTTGCCGAGGTTGACCTGTATAACCTTGTCTTCAGCAGGAGGTTCCCTCTGTTCAAACCACTTTTTCCATAGTGCATCTAGCTGTTGGGCCCACGGCTCTAACTCGAGGATTTCAAGAATGTCCTCATCTTCTTCGTAAGCGTCGACGAATGCCATATTGACTGACATGACTTGTCTGAATACGTCTTCGATGCTGGTATCTAAATCAGAAGTTGGTGACCTGGTTGAATGTGAATGCCAGTCGTATTCCTCATCTGAACTTTCAGGGGTCATTGCGGGCGTGACATACCCTAATCCACATCGGGTCTTGTTGTAGTAGTAGTCACGTGGCTTGCCAGCCGGGACTGGTGGCTTGAAAGGTAATCATCGACCGGTGCCAAGTTTAAGCCTGGCGTAGTCTCCATGTCATATCCTTGTTTTTGCATGAGGTATTTGGATTGGGGACTATAAAGATACAGGGGCAGTCTTCTGGCGTCTGATTCAGGATCGACTTTCTCTATGGTGAAGGGCTGTGGATTATCTTTCCGGCCGAAGATGATTGGATGGTCCCCTCCTTCGACTATACGGTAAGCGTCTTCCACTGGTGTGAGCTAGTTTGCGGTGTAAACATTTGTCACCTGTGTGTGTAGGTGAGTGCCTATACCGTGTTCTATAGCATACATTGTACAAAGCTTATTAAGCTCGAGGTAGTTCAAAGATAGCCCTTTATTGATGAAGTAAGGTATCTTTTCTAGCAGGATTACATCATCCACGGAGGGAACATCAGTGTGGACAGCCACATACATGGCCAGTTCCGGTTCTTCTTCGGTCACCCCCTGTATGAATGAAGACTGGAAGGATGACCTGGGCAGTTTGATCATCAAAGGTTCTGTCAGTGGAGTCGAGCGTGGGGTTGTTAGCAAACTAGCGACCCCCAGTTTGGTACTCGATGCCGGGCGGGGAGTAGTTGGTTCGCTAGAAGCCCCAGACTTTGCATCGGGGTGACGATTATTCTTGGGAAGACGTATCGTCATTGGCCTGTCAGAGGGGTTGAGCTCTCCTGCTTGTGGTTGGCTGACTCTCGGTAGCCTGATTGTCAGTGGCTCCATTGTGGGTCTCGACACTTGGACGGACCTTGGTAGCCGGATTATCATTTGTCCTTCTTGTGCCGAGAGGCTGATTGCATCCTTACGCAGAGCGGCCGTAAGGGGTGCAAATTTGCCAGGTTTGCGAGCTTGAAGGTGGATTGTTAGAGGTTCTTATGATCCTGAGGCCGTCTCAGTTCGAGCCTGTACATCTTCATCCCGGTGCCTCTTCGACTTCTCGTATAAGCAGGAATCCGAGTAGTAGGATCCGACTCATTTGAAGGGATCGATGTCGGCAAATTCCGTCCTCACAAAGCCGTGCTTGTCGACATATTAGAAGCACTAGTACAGCGTGGAAGGCACGATCATATAATCGTGTATCCAAGGGTGCCCCAAGAGGATGTTGTAAGAAGTGTCCGTATCTATAACGTAACAGGTCACTTCCGACTGGAGATCGCCAATTTGGTACTTCAAGCGAATCTTTCCAATTAGGTAGCTCCTGCCCGAATTGAAACCGCTGATGGCGGTGCTTGTTGGCGTCAGGCGATGCATAGGAATACGGAGATGATGTAGCAGACCCTTCGGAATGATGCTTATGAAAGAGCCAGGATCAATGTGCATTCGGTCCACCTTCACGTCCCCGATGTATTCGGTATAGTATAACGGACGATCATGCAGATTGGTTTTGATGAGCATATCCTGCGGAGTGAAGACAATATTGGGCATCGCCCCTGTGCAAGCACTGTCTTAGAGATTTGCAGGCGGACTCTCGCATGTGAGGTTGGCTTGAGCCAAATATGCGTCGTCATTCTGGAGTGCATCGCTCAAAGCCGCACGAACATCCTTTGAGAGTCTCAGGAGCTCGTATAATGATAATTTGGCTGGTGTATTGGCCAATTGTGCCAAGATGTCGAAGTTGTAGGGCCTCTCCAGCCCCTGAGGTGTATCTTTTCGGAGAGATTTGTCAAAGCGAGTCTCCTTCGGCCTAGGCTTGTCGGTCGTCGGAGGCTGAGACAGTCCCGAAGTGTCAGCAGTAGCTGGCTTATGATCTTCAGTTGAGTTATCAGCCACAGGTTGGGACTGTGCTGCGGACTGGGTAACGACAGCTGTGACTTTCTCGATATCTGCCGAAGTTGTGTGGCAGGATTTAACTTTTCCACTCTTCTTCTTGCAAATGGAAGGCGGTGTGGACTGAGTCACTTCAGGTACCAGGTCTGGATGGACCCACATGATCTTCCTCCGTGATGTGGTGAGGGACACTAGACCAGCAGTTTGATCCCAAGGAGGTGGAAGATTAGCAATCTCCATCATCGCCAGAGGGACGGGTACCACACCGTCTTGAGTCTCCGTTGGAGGGAAGCTGTCGAACTGTACGGATACCATGTTGGCTGCCACGGTTACCTCTTCGAAATCGATGGCCAGAGCGTTCGAATCGATGAGGTTTTGGATGTATCGTTTCAGTTGATAGCAGTCGTGTGTAGCATGGTGGACGTAGCGGTAGAAATGGCAGTACTTTGGGCTCTCCATTTCTGCTGGCCGAGGTTCCCGTCTTGGTGGAGGGAGCTGAATTCTGTCTCCTTGTATGAGCATGTCCAAGATCGGCTTGACGTGGCTGTCTTCGAAGGAGTAGGTCATTTGCGGCCATTGTTTGTCTGCTGGTCTTGACTCAGGTTTTTGGGCTGTGTCGGCCACCATAGCCTGCTTGCCTCTGTTGTCCCGATTGTTGGAGGGGCTACCCCCATTGTCGTTGTTGGTATTGGGACGCTTGCCCTTGTTCTCTCCCTCTGAGATGTGCAATCCCAGTTGGCGAGCCTTCTTCAACCGTTCTTCGGCGCTAGTGGCACTGATGATAAACGTCTTTCAATCCTTAAATTGACTTTCGCCCATCCAGAGACTGATTGTTGGGAGCAATCTCTTTTGGCAAATTTCAATCAAGCAATTCGGATTACCAGATGGTAACTTCATTGCGGTTTAGCGAAACCGCTCAATATAATTCCTCGTCAGCTCCTTCTCCCCTTGGACGACATCCATAAGGGTAGACATTGTGACGTCCTGCCATACTTCATAGAATCTCTCCAAAAACATACGCTTGAAGCTGGCGAAGGAGTGAATGCAGTTGTCTGGCAGGTTGCGGTACCAGTCGAAGGCGACCCCTTCCAATGCCCCGATAAATAATCGCATGAGGATGGCATCGTCATGGGGCAAATGATCGGTGGTGACCTCGAAGTAAGTGATGTACTGACTTACGGAGGTCTTGCCATCATAGGGATTGATGTTGAACGGCTTATATCTTGGTGGGAAGGGGACATCCCTCCATGCAGCAGGGTATGGTTGCCGTATTCTAAGGTCTTGAGAGTTTTTTCGTGCGTGAAACAAGGCTCGGAGCTCCTGGACCTCTCTTCTTGCTTCCCTGGCATCATCTACAGCGGTGGGAGCCGTTATTTCAGGAGGATTATTGCCCGGGTTCGGTGCCGCTGAGTTCGAGTCCGCATTGACCGTGGGACCCGCGCTTGTTTGGCCAGGCGTCCCTCCTTGCAGAGTTGGAAGAGCTGCTTTGATCTCGTCTACAGACTTGACCAAGGCCTGTAGTATGGCTTCCAGAGTGTCGATGCGTTGGCGATCACTGGAACCACCTTGATTGTTGTCTGTCATGAACACCGTCCTTACATGGGAGAAGATGGAAGGAATGGTGGAGGACGTACCCTCCGAGTCATACCCATGTACTGAGAAGTCATCGGGATATGTAGAAATATTCTCCTCTGGTTCGGACTCAGAAGGGATAGTACCCCCGACTTCAGAGCTTGCTTCATCTTGCGAGTCGTGGATGTCCTCGGGGACGTCAGCACCTATTGTTCCTGATGGGAGAGTGGTTTCCCCAGGCTCATCTCCTTGGAATATCGGATTATCGTGGATGTTCGGAGGAGTGCTACCACCAGTTCCAGCGACCCCCAGTGGTGTGGATGATGAATCACCCACTGTGGCAGATTTTGTTTTCGAACGGGTTCCTTGGAAAACTCCGGTAGAGGACAACCGTTTAGATGACAGCTTCTTAGTCACAGTGGTTGAAATCTTCGGGCTGGAAATGTTCATCTTCTTCCCTTTTCCATCGGCGGAGATTTTCTGAGTAGAGTTGCAGGAGACAACAGGAGGCGCCTCGTCCTCTGAGCTAGGTCATTGTAGTCTTTGGAAGACGGACCGCCGGTCTTCTTATACTGTTGCGTTGTTGCAACAGCAGTTGACGATGACTTGGGTGCAGTAACGTCCGTGGCAGGACTTTTTGTACCCCGGAGTGCCTTCTCTTTCTTTGCGTTTGTGGAGGATGGCCTCACGCAAGTCAGGTGGGTCCGGATCTACCATGTTTGCTCCCTGGATTTTGGGAGACTTTTGAGAACCTCTCTGTCCATTTGCCGTCGGGGGCTGGACTCGAGTGGTTCTGTACAACTTTCCATCGGAGGCCCGCATAACAGTATATGGGATGCTCGGATGGTCAGAGGTCGGATCAGCGGTCCGAGCTTGCCAAGCTTGTGTTGCCTTAGACTTCTTCACTCTAGTGCGTGAGGGCACATAGTAGGAAGAGTCTAAGTGGTGCTGGAGTGAATCAGACATGTCTTATTGGGAGCACAAGAGATCATGACCATAGGAGAGGCGGTCGAAGACAGGGCCGCGTGGAGTAGGCATCATGCGGCTGGCATAAATAATCTTCATGCGGCTGGCGGTCGCAGCCGCATAGGTCTCCTCCATTCGGCTGGAAACCCTGGACGCATGAATGTTCTCCATGCGGCAGGAAATCCTAGCCGCATGAGTATTATGCATTTGGCTAGCAGTTTCAGCCGTATGGTCATCATTCATGCGGCTGGCAATCTTGGCCGCATGAGTCTTCGCTTTGCGGCTAGTACCCTTGTTCGGTTTCTTTCTGGAGCACATAGAATCACTCATTGCCCCTGCAAGTCCAGCATCGTAGTGCTTTCGTCTGCCGGACTTGGGGACAGCAGAGTCTTCTATGGCTTGAAGTGGGGCCGCCCGAGAGTCGCCTTCGCCGTCTTGGGTAGAAGAGAGTACTCCGTCGAGGGCCTGGGGAGGAGCAAATAATTTTGGCCTCCACTCTTTGTGAGCCTTCGTTGTGCGGGTGCGCTTCTGGACCGGGCCAGCGCTTCCTTCGGAGAGCATTTTTTCGAACGCCTGTTGGTCGAAGCGGACGACCATCTTTTGTTGTGTGGAGCCAAGTTTGGCTGCATCCGATTGCGTCACCAACTCCTCAGCCGTGGAGAAGTTTGTCCCCAGCGGAGTCGCCATCGTGTTTGCCATAAAATATAAAAGAGCAGAACAATTATCGGAGGACTGAAATTTTACTTCACAATACAAACTCGCTTGTACAAAGAAAGCCTAGGGACAAAAACCTAGGTACAGCAATCTAAGTATAATTGTTTATTTTAGATTCTAGGGGGTGACGATAGAGGCTCGGAAAAGCGACGGCAGCTCTGCCTTACTCCTTGGACGATCGGTATGCAGCCTTGGCTCCGGAAAAGATTTGCTTGGCGTTCAAGAAATGCTCTCTTTGCACTCTCTTTTTTTCTCTCCAAGTATTCTGGTGCTCTGATCTCGAAAAAAGAGGTCCTCTCGCAAGGGAATGGCACCTTGCTACTTATAAGAGTGGAATGCAATCATTAGGGTTTGCAATGATTGTCCCTTAAAGTGGCGGCGGCCTGTTGATTGATCAATTTGGGCCATTAGTCTTTAGTGTGATGAATCTGGACCATTAATGTAGATAGCGCCAAATCCTATCAGTAATAAATGCTGATTGCAATAAATCTCCATCATGATGATTTGCTGATGTCTGTGAATCTGAACGAATAAATTTAATTCATTCTCCCGCCACGTGTCCCAGATTATTAGGATTTGACCCAATCTTTGATTTACAGTAAATCTGGATTATTGAGATTGATTGGCTTTATGACACGTATCCTGCCACGTGGCTCAACCGCGAGCCACTGAGAGGATCTGAGCCGCATGAGGATTGAGCCGCATAAGACTGGCCACGTGTCAAGGCTGCTTGGGGAGTAGCCCCTGAATATTTGAACCACATAATGATGATCTGGGCCGCATGAACGTAGGCGGCCACATAACGGGTAGCTCCTTCGTGAGCCGCATAGAGATAGTCCTCGTGAGCCGCATGGGGGAGCCTCTGCTTGAGCTGCATAAGACTGCTTCCGCCTGAGCCGCATGGGACAACTTCGGCATGAGCCGCATGGGGAGTCTCCGTTCGAGCCGCATACGACTGTCCACGTATCTAGGCTGCGTGGCATTTTCTGGATCTTGGGGGGTTTGTGTCAGAGATTTCCTTCGTTTCCCTAGGAGTCTGTCATTATGACAGAGTCATAATTGCATCTTTGTGTCAGAACTGTCGCCTTGTCAGAGCAATCAGCCGTCAAGGCATTTAATGCTGTGTGGGACAAAGGGAAGAGTTGTTTGCAGGCCACGTGGCTTCTCTCTGGGCCGCATGAAACTTATTGAACCGCATAGACACTTGAGCCGCATGGATGCCTGAGCCGCATGGGGCTCCTTGGCCGCATGGATCTTTCTCTATTTTTTTCCATGCTTCTACAGTAATTGAAAGAAAACTCCCTACGAAATGCAAAGATCCAGGAATATTTACTATCCTTTGTAAGATAGGTAACGATAAATATGAGAAAGCCATGTTAGATTTAGGTGCTTCTATTAATGTCATGCCATATTCTATATATGAATCTTTAAATCTTGGACCTCTGAATAAAACTGGTGTTGTAATTCAATTGGTTGATAGATCTAATGCCTATCGTAAGGGATTAATTGAGGATGTTCTTGTACAAATTAATAATTTAATTTTTTCTGCTGATTTTTATGTGCATGATATGAAAAATAGTGACCAAACTGCTCCTATTTTGTTAGGAAGACCATTTTTAAAGACATCCAAGACTAAGATAGATGTGCATAGTGACATACTTACATTGGAATTTGACGTTAAAATTATTAAATTTAATATTTATGATGCCATGAAATATCCTGATGATGATAATACTGTTTATTCTATTGATGTAGTTGATTCTTTAGCACAGGATGTGTTTGAACTTAATGGCAAAGATGGATTGGAAGTTTCCATTAGTGAGCATCTTACCTCTGAGTAATGATTTGCATGAAACTGTTGCAGCATTGAATGATTTTCCAAAAATACAACCGTCAGGTTACTTTCCTTCTATTTCCTTTTCAATTTCTAATAAGAGGCCTTTACCCTCTATTTTGCAGGCCCCTATTCTAGACTTGAAGCCTTTTCCTAGTCACCTCAAGTATGTGTTCCTTGGAGATAGAGGAACATTACCAGTGATCATCTCTAATAAACTTAGTGCAACACAAGAAGAAAAGCTAGTACATGTCCTTAAGGAGCACAAGACGATGATCGTTGGACAATTGTGGATATAAAAGGAATTAGTCCGTCTACATGCATGCATCACATCTTACTTGAGGTAGGAGCAAAACCATTCCGACAACCGCAAAGAAGATTAAATCCATCCATGATGGAGGTAGCAAAAAAGGAGATCCTAAAACTTCTTGAAGATGGAGTGATCTATCCCATTTCGGATAGCCAGTAGGTTAGTTCGGTTCAAGTGGTTCCTAAAAAGACCGGGATAACTATCGTAAAGAATTAAAATGATGAGCTAGTTCCCACCCGTGTCCAGAATGGGCGGCAGGTTTGTATAGATTATAGAAAATTAAATGCTGAAACTCGCAAGGACCACTTTTTATTACCTTTTATTGGTCAAATGCTTGAAAGGTTAGCTGGTCATACTTACTATTGTTTTCTTGATGGTTATTCAGGTTATCTTCAAATTCCAATTCCTTTGGAGGATCAAGAAAAGTCAACTTTTACATGTCCGTTTGGAACTTTTGCATATCGGCGCATGCCATTTGGTCTTTGCAATGCCCCCGCCACTTTTTAAAGGTGTATGGTTAGCCTTTTTTAGACTATGTTGAGCAAATTATAAAAGTATTTATGGATAATTTCACAGTTTATGGAGACTCTTTTGATAAATGCTTGCATAACCTTATTCTCTAAAGTTGCATATGAAGAGCAGACGGGAACTCTAGAGGGGGATGAATAGAGTTTATAGCGATAATAGCCAATTAAAAATTAAACGCTTTCACAAGCTTAAAGTAATCAGAGTAAATGCGGAAATAAATAAGGAGCAAGAAAGCATACGCAAACACAGCCGATTTTTAACCTGGTTTCCTTCGTGGAGGACTAGTCCAGGCCTGAGAACTCTAGCTCAGGATTAAATCCACTATTTATGAAATAGTAGTTACACCCCGTGCCTTTTCTTCAGAAGACAACGTCAACTTCTTACAGAGATCGCAGAGACGATGCTTGGAATTTTCCAAGCAACTTCTTGAACTCTTGCACAAACTCCTAACTGAAAAGTACTGAGCACTTGAGGCTTAGGGAGCTTGTGGCAAGTAGATGAAGAAGGGTATGGCTTGTATTAAGCTTTAGAGAGAAGAGAAGAGAAGATTGGATGATTGAAAATGAGAGAATTCATGGCCTATTTATAGGATACCAGGTAGGCAGAATTCGGCCAGAATTCTGGTTAGAATTTTCAAAAAATTGGCCGTTGGACAACTTGCAACCAGCCAACCCTAAAAATTAGAATGCTGATTTTTAGGAGGCAGAGTTCGGCCAAAACTCTGTGTTGAGGCAGAGTTCGGCCCGAACTCTGTCTCCAGAGCACAAAATGAGTCAATGGTCCAATGGGCTTATTTGGATATGTGTGGAGCTTTTGGATTTTGGGTATGGGTATAGGTTAAGTCTCAGATGCTCAGCACAGCTCAGTTTACATAAGTCTAGACTCAATAAAATTATAAAATATAGACTCAAAAATAACTTGCATTGCAAATCCGAGCTGTCGTCTGACTTGTACTGGATGAAGTTTTCATGTGTCGTATTGAATGATCACAAGTATCATATAGTCAATTCTATCAATATTTGGTTGACTGTGATTTTGTGTCAACAATCTCCCCCATATTGATAATTGACAAAATGATATTTGTATATTCAATATTCATACCTGGACATATTTAAAAGCAGTGACATAGCTCCCCCGTAATCAGTGCCGAGCTAGCAATAGCTCCCCCGTAAACATTGCTTTGAATCCTGTTGGCCTGATAAAAAATATTCTCCCCAAAGCACATATACAGATACAAAAGAATATAGAATATAGCAAAATTTCTTCCCATTTTGGAATTTAGCAAATAACCATAAACAATAAGAACTGGCAAGCACACCAAAAGATACTAGAAGAAACTGCATATAAACTGATAAAACTACTGAATGTCTTAAGAGTCACAACTAATAATAAGTCTAATATAACCAAAGTGCATAAAAACAACTATATCAACTAAAATCCAAAATACATAAACCATAAACTATGATCCTCAGTAACAGCAGCAAGTAGAATCCATATCCATCATCGAGCTCGTGAAGGACCAGCGTCGTCAGATGGATCAGTGAAAGAACGACGAGGGTCCACGAAGGCCGCATCCGGATCCAAGTAGCGGATAACCCAAGGGTCATCGATACGATATCCATCGCGAGCAGGGTCCCGCTCCATAGGAATAGGCATAGAAGAATGCCGGGACATGGAGTACCGAATGTCGTGCAGCGAGTTGCTAATGGTACTCATCTACAAGGTAGTCCGATAATCAAGCTGAGTCCAGCGATCATCCTCTAAGGTGAATCGATCGCGGACCATAGTCTGGAGTGACTCAAGAGTGGCAGGAGGAGAAGGAGGATCCTGTCCCAGAGGAGGGGCATCGGGCTCATCGTCAGAGTGCTCGGACATAACAAGTGAGCCAACTGCTGCCTGAAGCCGCCGTGCCTTAGAGAGTAAGGCAGGGGCAGGTAAGAACTGGCACTCATCAAGAGGTATACGAAAAGCACGAAAGATCATAGGAAGATACAAAGCATAAACCAAGGATCTTAGTTTCTTCCTAGAATTAATCATCCAGTCCATCATGGTACGTGGAAGATTAAATAAAACATGAAAGTGGAGATGATACATAGCAGAGATTTCAAAGTAGGTAACTTCATCGGTGGATCCCGCTTTAGGTAGAATAATGTTAAATATAATCCGATGAAGTTCATAAAAATAGGGATTGAGATACTTGGCCAAAAGCTTGCGAAGACGTGTGTTAGGAGTATACAAGTCGTCCTTGAAGCTTTCTAGGGAAGACCTATCGGGAAATTGAAACGATCGAGCTTCAACTAGCTTTTTCCATGAGTTTGGCTCCTGGAGTTTAAGGTGTTCGGCCAAATCGAAATCATCAAAAGAGATGTCAATGCCCGCAACCCGTGAGAAAATATGTGTATCATCATGAGTTAGGTTGCAGTAGAACATTTGAATAGCAGTACGATATATAACCGAGTTGGTGGTAACAAGTTCATCAAGACAAAGATCATGGAAGAGTGAATCATATTGTGAAAATATAGTAAAATTGATAGGATGACCCGCAAACACCGGACGTGTCCGAAAATCACTAAACCATGCATTTGAAGCATCAAGTGATACAAAAATCCGATCGTCATACGTGTTGGGGTCGAGTGGACGAGGTGTGTTGAACAACGGGTGAAGAGGTGGTTGATTGGGTTATTCAACGGGCGGTACAACGGGTGGTTCAACATGAGGAGGAGCATTCGAAGAGGACGCACCCTCGGTTCGAAGTCTCTTCCCCCTATTGAACAATCGTGGAGCCATGAAATAATAAAAACAATGGAGGAAATTGAGATAGAGAAAAGTGTTGAGATATACCTCAAAGTGATGATGAACAATGAAGGAGGATGGTGAGAGAAGTCTTCTCCTTGAGTTTGGAGAAGAGATGTGCTCTAGGAAGGAAGAACTAGGGTTAGGGTTTTGAAAAAATATGTTTGGAGAAGTGGAAAAGGTGGCAATGGAGGAGAAAGAAGATGGGAAACCGAAAATATGTTTAAGGGTTCGAATAGTCGGAATGAATGTGGGCCATTGGATCAAGTTTTAATGAGCGGCTGAGGCTGCTCCCGGTTCTGAAACAGCCAAGCCGAATTCGGCTCGAACTCTGGGTAGGGCAGAGTTCGGCCCGAATTTCGAATTCTGGAAACAGAACAGAAATCAGGCTGAATTGAAAAATGATTAAGTGAGAGAGACCAAAGGAAAAATATAAGTACATATACAAGGTTGAGAAAAACCCAAGTGGAAAAATTCCAGAAAGTTAACTTCGAAGCAAAGTGAAGTTGGAAAATTTACATTTCAGCATGTGATAAATAAAAATGAACCATGTAATAAACAAGGAATTATGCCATAATTCAATATTTTGAAGCTGTCATGGGTTAGCTGCAGGAGCCGGATCCCAGCTAGCAATAATCCTGAGGACTAGTGTACCGTGTCGCTTAGACTTTTACGCCTTGTTGTCAGAAGGACCCTTTCGGCTTGTACCCAAAGCAATTTTATCATAAAAGAATTAAGACATACTCGATATTTATGCAGGTTTATTTTAATTAATAACAGCTTCGTCCAAAATTCCAAGTTCACGACAGAGAAAATTGAAACGCACTTCGGATAATAGTTTTGTGAAGAAATCTGCTAGCTGATGATCAGTGTCAATAAATTCTAAGTTAATAGTGCCATTTTGCTGATGATCACGCAAAAAGTGGTGACGTATTTCAATGTGTTTCGTGCGTGAGTGACATATAGGGTTCTTGGTGAGATTTATAGTACTAGTGTTGTCACAAAAGATAAGAATGTGCATAAAAGATAAGTTGTAGTCTTCAAGGGTTTGCTTCATCCACAGAATTTGTGCACAACAATGCCCAGCTGCGATGTATTCAGCTTCTGTTGTGGATAGTGCGACAGAATTCTGCTTCTTGCTAAACTATGAGACTAAAGCCTTTCCTAATAAATGACACATACCGCTCGTACTTTTACGGTCGACCTTGCATCCGGCAAAATCAGCATCAGAGTAACCAATGAGGTCAAATGATATTGACTTGGGATACCATAGGCCCACTGTAACTGTACCCTTAAGGTATCGAAAGATACACTTAACATCAGTTATGTGTGATTCCTTAGGATTTGCTTGATATCTAGCACACAGGCAAACGCTAAACATAATAGCAGGGCGACTTGCAAGTAAATAAAGTAGACTGCCTATCATACCTCGATACTTACGTTGATCCACGGGTTTGTCGCTTTCATCTGGTTCTAGTTTAGTTGTAGTAGACATTGGAGTGCTGATTGGTTTGACGTTGTCATGGTCAAATTTCTTCAGCATGTCCTTTGTATACTTTGACTAACAGATGAAAGTTCCATTTGACATTTGTTTGACTTGCAGTCCAAGAAAGTAGTTGAGCTCTCCCATCATGCTCATCTCAAACTCGGTCTGCATACACTTGGCAAAATCTTGACAGAGGGTTTCATCAATAGAACCAAATATAATATCATCTACGTATATTTGCACTAAGAGAATAGTGTCTTTGAAAGATTTTATAAAAAGTGGGGTGTCAATTTTCCCTTTTGAAAAACCTTTCTCAAGCAAGAAATTGCTTAGCCGTTCATACCAAGCTCTAGGGGCTTGTTTGAGGCCATATAGCGCTTTCTTCAGCTTGAAAACATGGTCGGGAAATTTATGATTTTTAAAACCAGGGGGTTGTTTTACATAAACTTCCTCCTTAATAAATCGATTCAAGAAAGCACTTTTAACAACCATTTGAAATATTTTGAAATTTTGAAAATTTGCAAATACACAAAGCATTCGAATGGATTCCAATCTCGCAATAGGAGCATATGTCTCATCGTAGTCGATACCTTCCTCTCGGTTGTATCCTTGGGCTACTAGACGAGCTTTGTTGCGTGTAACTGAACCATCTTCATTTACTTTGTTCTTAAAACCCATTTAGTACCAATAATTGAGTGATTAGCCGGTCTAGGAACGAGTTCCCATACTTGGCTCCTCTCGAATTGGTTGAGTTCCTCTTGCATGGCAGAAATCCAAAATTTATTATTAAAAGCTTCTGAAATATTTTTCAGCTCAATTTGTGAAATGAAGGCATTGCTAGCAATGGAGTCTCTTAATGATGATCTAGTAGTTACTCCACGTGAAACCTCACCCATTACAAAATTTTCTGGATGTGACGGCTTGAAAGAGAATTTCTTTGGCAAGCCCTCCAGAGAATTGGTTTCGGTGGTGGTATTCATTGTAATAGAAGTTGATGGCTCAACATCATCATCAAGAGTAGCTGCTGCACTGTTATCTTCATCAAAAGTCACATTAGTAGACTCTTCCACAATTAATGAGCGTTTGTTAAACACTCTATATCCCTTGCTCTTGGCAGCATAGCCAAGGAAAATACCATCGTCAGCTTTGGCATCAGATTTGCCTAAGTTGTCTTTGGTGTTAAGGATAAAACATCTACAACCAAAAACTCTAAAATAGGAAACATTTGGGGTTCTTCCAAACTAAAGCTCATAGGGTGTTTTCTTCGTAATAGGACGAATAAGCACCCTATTTAAAATGTGGCATGCTGTACTGACAGCTTCAGCCCAAAAGTATTTCGGAAGTAAAAACTTATTCAACATGACTCTAGCCATATCGCCAAGAGTCCTATTCTTCCGCTCCACAACACCATTTTGTTGAGGAGTTCTTGGACAAGAAAACTCATGATTAAAACCATTAGAGTCACAAAACTTTTCAAAATCAGAATTTTTGAACTCGTCTCCATGATCACTTCGGATACGAGTAATCATGTAGCCTTTTTCGTTTTGAACTTTCTTAATAAAAATCTTGAAAACTGAAATAGCATCACTTTTATTTGTAAGAAAGAAAACCCAAGTAAATCTAGAAAAGTCATCAACAATAACAAAAGCATAGAGTTTTCCACCAAGACTGGCTACTCTACTAGGGCCAAATAAATCCATATGAAGTAGTTGCAAGGGTCTAGTAGTACTTACATAGTTTATGGAATAAAATGAGGACTTGATTGCCTTATTCAATTCATATTCGGCACATACCATGTCCTTTTTGAATGTGATATCGGGCAAGCCTCTAACTAGCTTCTTGGTCGATAGCCTGAATATAGTATCCATATTGGCATGACCAAGACGCTGGTGCCACAGTAATCTTTCATCCTTATGAGCATATAGGCATCTACCTGTATTGTTAGTATCTCTAGACAGATAAAAAATATAAATATTATCCTTTCTTATTCCTTCAAAAGCAATGTCTCCCGTTGACCTATCATAAATGAGGCATTTATCTTGTCCAAAGTTAATATCATATCCATGGTCAGTAAGATGACTAATGCTGAGCAGGTTATGCTTTAACTCGGTCACTAGGCAGACATCTTTATTATGGGAGAAGGAGGATGGCCAATAATACCATTACCTATAATATACCCCTTTAAGTTGTTGTCGAAGGATACATATCCTTCTCTCTTCATCGATAGTGATGCGAAAAGATTTGCGTCTCCCGTCATATGCCGTGAGCATCCACTATCGAGAATCCACTTACTGTTAGTTGAGGAGGGAAGGTCCACCTATATCAAGAGTAGATGTGACATTTGGTACCCAAGTTCTTGAGGGTCCTGAAAAGTTAGTTTTCGAAAACCATGCATATATATTTCTATCTACTAATCTTCTAACTCTACATTATGGTGAAATGTGTCCATATAATCCACAATAAGTACAAATAGCATTCCTATTTATGTTAGGAGCATGTTGATGATGTCTTTATGTAGAGTGGTGTGGAGTAGCATGGTGATGATATGTAGAGTGATATGGAATGGCATGGTGATGATGTCTTTGTGGAGCATGATGATGACTATAACCATAAGCAGTATGATGGTGATTTTGTTTATGTGCAACATGGTGATGATTGTATCTATGTGTAGCATGGTGATTATGTGTCATATTGGAGTGAAAGTTATTTCTACGTGCATGTGGTTTGTGTGCTTTATGAAAGTGGGTGTACATGAAAGCATGATTGCGTGCTGCAGGTGTATGACGTGTTTGAGTAGTATGAGAAGTGTTGTGCTTTGTGTGTGTCTCATGTGATTGGGTTTGAGGTTGAGCAACCTATTTTTCCAATCTAATCTCTAATTTCTTAGAGATAGCCTGCAATTCATTAACCTTAGCATTCAAACCATATATCTTAGTAACAGAAATCTTGTGTCTACTCTTTTCTTTAGCAAGCTCCGTGTTGAGTGCGGTGATTTCTTGTGTTTGTTGTTCAATACGTGCTTCGGCATCTTGAAGGCTTAGTTTAAGCTTAGACACCTCATTTGTGACTTCCGTGGGTGATGTGTCTCTAAAGTTATCAAGCAATAAAGAAAGTCTTTGTATTTCGACTTCATAACTTTTGATCTTTTCCTTGGCATGTTTATATTTACCAATTACCTTTTTGTGATCATCAAGTAAATCGGTGAAAGCATCGCAAAGTTCCTCAAAAGTGAAATCATCAAGAGTTTCGTTTGATACCTTATCGGACGTTGCCATTAGGCACACATTTGCAGCGTCTTGAGGAGAGTCCTTTTCTTCCTCGGAGTCACTAGCTTCGCTTTCATGCCAAATGCTTGTGTTGGCATATTTCTTTGAGGAAGCCTTTTTGTATGGTTTCTCATAACGGTTGCTCTTCTTTAAGAATGGACAGTCTTTTGGACGTGTCCAGTCTTCTTGCAACCGTAGCATGTTGGCTCTTCTTCGTCATCTTCTTGTGGTTCCTTCTTTCTTCGATTGAAGCGAAGGAATTTCTTGAAGTTGCGGACAAGGAGAGCTTGATCATCACCTTTCGAGTTGTCGTCATCCGTCTCTTCGGGGTCAGCCCTTCGTCGGTGAGATTTGAGGGCGATCTCCTTAGCCTTAGGAGCAGGCTCTTCGAAGTCTTTGAGGTCAAGCTCATGAGTCATCAACTTTCCCATCAAAGTCTCCATAGACATGGTTGTGAGATCATTTCCTTCTATGATGGATGTTACCTTAGGGTTCCAAATCTTTGGTAGCCCCCTAAGTAGCTTGCGAATCTTTTCGTGATTTGTATATTGTTTGCTGAGCGAAGATAGGGGATTGATAATGTCGAGGAATCTTGTGAATATTTGCGTGATCGTCTCATTTGGCTTCATCTTGAAAGCCTCATATTTTTAAATGAGACGACTTATTTTCGATTCCTTGACTTGGGTGGTTCCTTCATGCGTCACTTCTAGAAGTCTCCATACTTCGTGAGAGGTGGTGCATGTTGAGACCCTGTTAAACTCATTCCTGTCTATAGCATAAAATAAGGCATTAATAGCTCTCGCGTCTAGACTTGCCTGTTTTTTCTCCTCGTCAGAATATTTGTCATGTGGTTTCTCAACGAGATCACCATTGACAACTATCCTGGCGGGCTTTTTGTAACCATCGGTGACGATGGTCCACAGGTCGAAGTCTAACGACTTGAGATAAAAGCTCATCCTTGTTTTCCAATAGGTGTAGTTAGTTCCATCAAATAGGAGAGGCCTATGAGTGGACTGCCCTTCACCGTGATTGGAAATTATGGATTATGTGGTTGCCATGGATCAGCTCTAGGATGTTAGTTCTTGTTGAGAGAACAGAGCTCTGATACCAATTGAAGAACAGACGGCAACTCTAGAGGGGGTGAATAGAGTTTATAGCGATAATAGCCAATTAAAAATTAAACTCTTTCACAAGCTTAAAGTAATCAGAATAAATGTGGAAATAAATATGGAGCAAGAAAGCATACGCAAACACAGCCAATTTTTAACCTGGTTTCCCTCGTGGAGGACTAGTCCAGGCCTGAGAACTCTAGCTCAGGATTAAATCTACTATTTATGAAATAGTAGTTACACCCCGTGCCTTTTCTTCAGAAGAGCACATCAACTTCTTACAGAGATCGCAGTGGCGATGCTTGGAATTTTCTAAGCGACTTCTTGAACTCTTGCGCAAACTCCTAACGGAAAAGTACTGAGCACTTGAGGCTTAGGGATCTTCTGGCTACTAGATGAAGAAGGGTATGGCTTGTATTGAGCTTTAGAGAGAAGAGAAGAGAAGATTGGATGATTAAAAATGAGAGAATTTATGGCCTATTTATAGGATACCAGGTAGGCAGAATTCGGCCAGAATTCTGGTTGAAATTTTTAAAAAATTGGCCGTTGGACAACTTGCAACCAGCCAACCCTAAAAATTAGGATGCTAATTTTTAGGAGGCAGAGTCCGGCCCGAACTCTGTGTGGAGGCAGAGTTCGGCCCAAACTCTGTCTCCAGAGCACAGAATGGGTCAATTGTCCAATGGGCTTATTTGGATATGTGTGGAGCTTTTGGATTTTGGGTATGGGTATAGATTAAGTCTCAGATGCTCAGCACAGCTCAGTTTACATAAGTCTAGACTCAATAAAATTGTAAAATACAGCTAAAAAATAACTTGCATTGCAAATCTGAGATGTCGTCTGACTTGTACTGGATGAAGTTTTCATGTGTCGTATTGAATGATCACAAGTATCATATAGTCAATTCTATCAATATTTGGTTGACTGTGATTTTGTGTCAACAGCATAGAAACTAATCTTGTGTTAAACTCATAAAAATGTCATTTTATGGTTGAACAAGGTATATTTTTGGGTCATATTATTTCATCTAAGGGAATTGAGATAGATAAAGCTAAAATTGATATTATTCAATCTTTACCTTATCCCACTAGTGTGCGGGAAGTTCGTTCTTTTTCTTGGCCATGCAGCTTTTTATCTAAGATTCATCAAAGACTTCTCCAAAATAGCATTACCCCTGTGCAAGTTGCTACAAAAGGATGTGGCATTGAATTCGATGACGCATGTAAAAAGGCATTTGATACACTAAAGAAACTATTGACTTCTACCCCAGTTATCCAGTCCCCTGATTGGAACGTACCTTTCGAGATAATATGTGATGCAAGTGATTATGCAGTCGGCACTGTATTGGGTCAAAGGATTGGAAGAGCATCTCACGCGATTTATTATGCTTCATGAACTTTGAATGATGCTCATAGAAATTACTCTACTACTAAAAAAGAACTTTTAGCTGTTGTTTTTTATTTAGAAAAATTTTGATCTTATTTTCTTGGTACTAAAATTATTGTCTATTCTGATCATGAAGCTCTTCGTTATTTGATGACGAAGAAAGAGGCAAAACCAAGGTTAATCCGATGGATACTTCTCTTGAGTGAATTTGATTTGGAGATTAAAGACAAAAGAGGGACAGAAAATCATGTTGTAGATCATTTAAGTCATTTAGTTCATGTGGAGGATGAACTTCGTCTGCAAGAAACGTTCCCTGATGAGCAATTGTTTGTTGCAATTACGACATTACCCTCGTATGCAAATATTGTAAATTATTTGGTTACTAATATGTTTCCATCTGTTTTGTCAAAGGCTCAAAGAGATAAGCTTAAAAATGATGCCAAATACTATGTGTGGGATGACCCATACTTGTGGAAATATTATGCAGATCAAATAATAAGAAGGTATGCACATGAAAATGAAATTATTTCAATTATCACCTTTTGTCATTCTTATGCATGTGGCGGATATTTTAAAGCTAAGAGGACGACAATAAAAGTATTAGAATGTGATTTCTATTGGCCATCTTTATTTCGTGATTCATATTATTTCTGTAAAAAAATGCAATAATTGACAAAAGACAGGTAATATATCTCAAAGTAATGAAATGCCACAAAATCCTATATTATTTTATGAAATTTTTGATGTTTGGGGCATCGATTTTATGGGACCATTCCTTGTATTTTTTTTGGTTATGTTTATATTTTGCTTGCTATTGATTATGTATCAAAGTCGGTAGAAGCTAAAGCTACTAGGACTAATGATTCTAAAGTTGTTTCAGATTTTATCAAGTCCAATATATTCTCCAGGTTCGGGATTCTGAGAGCCTTAATAAGTGATCGAAGTACTCACTTTTGCAATCGAACCGTAGAGACTTTGCTGAGAAAGTACAATGTGACGCACAAGCTGTCAACTGCCTATCATCCACAAACTAGTGGACAAACGGAGGTATCAAATAGAGAGATCAAGTCCATTATTGAGAAGATGGTCAATCCGAGTAGAAAAGATTAGAGTTTATGCTTGGATGATGCTTTGTGGGCGTATAGAATTGCTTACAAGATACCTATCGGTATGTCACCACGGTTAGTGTTTGGAAAACTGTGCCATCTTCCTGTTGAGTTAGAACACAAGGCTTATTGGGCTATCAAGAGCCTCAATATGAAGACAAATGAAAATGGAGAACATAGGAAGTTACAACTACAAGAGTTGAAGGAAATTCGCAATGATGCCTATGAGAATGCTCGAATTTACAAAGAAAAAACAAAGGCTTTTCATGACAAGATGATCTTTAGGAAGGAGTTTCAAGTTGGTCAAAAAGTCCTTCTATACCAGTCACGACTTCGTTTGTTTTCGGGTGTAAACCACCTAAATTTCTGCTACGATTTTTTTAAAATAAAATTTGTATTTATTTTGTACTTCGTCGCATGAGAATGTGCCTATCGTATTTGCTCGTCGATTGCGAATATGTGCGAGGTACATATTTTCAGAAAATATTGATTTATAGAGAAGTATAGTTCAAAATTTTATATGATAAATATTTTGTCTAAACTTGTCAAAAGTATGGTATCGAGATTTTTCAAAATATTATATAGTAGTAAATTTTAAAAAATATGAGTATTCGTAAATATTTGCACGCGAGATTCATGAATTTAATTCATGAATATATTTTAATTTCTAATCTTTGAAATTTATTATTACTATATTTTATTATTTATTAAAATGGTATTTAAAATTTGTTTGAGTTAGTAATTGATTAAATATAATAATTATAAAAGATTTTATTGACTTTATTTTAAATGGTTTTTAAATTAAAATATGATTTATCTAGATCGGCTTTGGATTGGATTGATTAGCTTTAAATTGTTTGGAATTAAATAATAGGATATCTACATGGGGATTTAAATCGTCCAAATCCTTATCTAAATAGGAGCTACCACCTCCTATATAAGGAGAGGCTTATTATTCTCTGTTTTCAATGATTTCTTTACAATCATCTCCATAAATAATTTCTACCAAATTCGTACATCGTGTCCGTGTCCCCCTTCCCTACCACTATACTTTTTTATTTACAATTACAATGATTTTCTTCGTGTCCGATAACCCCGGACACCGACCCGTCCCGTGTCTCGTAGGACATAATTACAGACTCCAGCCACTTTCCTGTCGCCGTACCACCGCCGTACTCCTTTCTGTCGTTTCTGTCCCCACCACCAAAGGCCACAGCCAACACCATCATAAACCTTACAGCATCACCCCCGACAGCGTTGCCACAACCCGTATCACATCACCACCACCATTAGCACCACCACCGTGGCCTCTCGAAAAACCCTACATCGCCACCAACAGTAATGACCACCATACCCGCTGTCATCACCACCACCGCCTGGCCACAGGCGGCCGACACAAACCCTACCGTCATAATCTACCAACCATCTACAACCGCCTCCTCTTCCACCTCCACTGTCACCGACAAACACCGTCCAAACTCCGGCCAACCCACGGCAAACCACCGTAACCCATCGTCAACACCACCAAAATCACCACCCCTACAGGAAAGGAAAACCCAAAAATAAAAATGAAAAGCCTCACCTGTACTCCCGCCGATGCCACTCCTTGTCGAGTCCACCAATTGCCACACAGACGTATTCGGCGAACACCGCCCGCTCGTCCAGCCTCGTGCGTTGCTGGTCGGATCTCTTGGATCCACCACCGCCCTTGACGATGATGCCAAGCGCCACCCGGAACATACTCCGGCGCCACCGCGAACTCACGTTCACCGGCATGGGCTGTCTCCTCAAGTAGAGGCCAGTCGTCGACGGACCATGGGCCAGTACAACCCTGCGCTGGTCGAACTCTTCCGTGCCGGGGCTAAATGCTTTCCGAGCCTGACCGGACCACCTCCGACGACCACTGTAAGACCATCTTCTCTCCTCCTCTCTTCATTCCCTCTATTTACTAAACTCTCTCTTTCCTTTCTAATATTCATCAGTTGTTACTAAAGTTTTGAGCCTTTTGACTGCTGGATTAAAAGAATTAGGTGTTTTCGATTTGTGGGTTACGTTTTGATACTTTTTGTTTGTTTTTATTTATTTTTATTTTTACTTTTTCTGCTTCTTTCTTCCACTGTCATGGTCTATTATAGTAGTAAATGTTAAGTAGGATTTGATGTGTACAATATTTAATTAGTATTTTTTATCTAAATAAGTACTATATATAGATATGTATTTTGGTATTATTATTGTTAAGAATATTATTAGTATTATTATTGTTATTATTGTCATTTTTAGATAGTTAACATTTTCAAGAACTATTTTGACAAAGCTTAATAGCCCTAGATTTTATGAAAATACTTTGACTAATAAAATATATTTTTCCAAGTTGTATATATAAAGCATTTTCATGTATTTTTTGTAAAATTATCTTTAACTAAAATGATATAGATTTCTACCTAAAAGATAAATATATATTATTTATTTACAAAACTTAGAGTTAGCTTAAAATGATTTTTTTAAAGTATTTTCCTAAAAATATATTTTTACTAATAAACATAAGCCTCTATCTAAAATCCTATTTTTACAAACTAGAGTATTTTAGCGTAAAATGATTTTTTTTGACATGCATTTCTCTAAAAAAATATATTTTTTGTAATAACAAGCTACTTTTCAAGTATTGTGATTATTTTCTAAAAAGTATAAGTATTCATGTACTCGAAACACTCTTCGATTATCATTGTCGATCAAGACTAAATCATGCTTTCAAATTTTCCCGTGATTCAGACCGCTTCACATCGACTTCGGCTATTGGACACATCAAAACTTGTCAGATTATCGTGCCACACCATGCGACACACCAGGCAAGATACCTTGCCATTAATACTGTTTATATTTGGCCTACATTTCTTTAGTTATTGCATATCACAGTTCATTTATTTCCAGATCTTCTAGTTGTACCATTATTACAGTTCCTGATTTACTACCTACTCAGTGATATTAGCTTGCTTCACTATTATCCTTTGATTGTATATGGACCTAGAGTTAAGGGACTACCATCTGTAGTGTATTACATAAACCATGACACAATTGTACCACGAGATATGTGTAAGATAAGTAGCATGTAGAGGTACTTGCGTGTTGGCTTATCACCCGTGCGCATGCGTTAGGGATAACTGCTAATATAGGCATGTTAGAGGACTTTGCAATTAGTAGAGGTATATGGTCGTGGATGCAACTTAAATAAGACCATTGGGTGGGGTGAACAATACCTGACGTATGGGCTTCTTCGCACTTCCCTGATTACTTGTGCGCTCCTCCGGGGACGCAGGCTCCAGGTGCCCTTTGACGTTTCCTAGAGCGTTATGGACGTACCCCCTTGCACATGATGCCCTCTGACGATCTTCGTATGTTATGAACGTAGGCCCCTGGTGTCCTATATGAGGACTATGCCGATCCCATTGACAGCTAGGGCTCATGGGTCGAAAGGATTGTTTCTTAATTGCATGTTCACTTTAGTACGGTTAAGCTACATTATTGATGTCTTGTCACTTACTTTTATTATGGCATATTTTATATTTAGTATTATGGCATATTCTTCCTGTATCTTGTTACGTCCGTCTGAGGACCTGGTGATCTCTCCAGGTGTGTGTATTTGTGATGTTTCGCATGTGCTCTAGCCAAGGACCGGTTTTACTCTCTTCCTCCGAGGTGATTACACTTGGATCGCCTTCGCATCGCTCGACAAATTTATTTGTTATGTATTTCTTCTTCTTTTTAAGTTGGTATTGGATTTGTCTCCGCCCAACAACTTTTGTACACATAACAAATTTAGTGTTAATTTTTATCATATATTTATCTCTTATTATGGATGAGATTTAGTTGTCATGGTTTATTGCAATTTTATAGCTTATGTATACATACGAGGTTTTCGTATATTGGAGTATACTTTGTATGTATGCAGCTGGCATGTCCACGTACTTAGTCCCAAGTATTTTGGGACTAGGGCGTTTTATCGGGTAAAATGTGTTCTCGTTGGATTGGACCTTTTGTTGTTTCTAATATTTTTAATCATGGTGCAGTTGAAATTCAAAGTTTAGCAACTTATAATATATTCAACGTAAATGGCCAAAGGCTCAAGCTTTTATATGAAGGTTTCAAAGTGGCGAATGTGGATGAATTGAACCTTGAGGATCCAACTGATACCAATTGAAGGAAGACACATCCACGACAATAAAGGCAACCCAAGGGGAGTTTGTTTTTATTCTTGCAATATTTTTGTTTATTTTTGCCTTTTCTTTGCATTTAGCCTTATACTGGGGACAATGTCAGTTTAAGTGTGGGGGAGGGAATTTAAATTATTTTAGGCAGTTTTAGTTTTTTTTTAAAAATAGTTTTGTTTTTTTGTGGTTTTCAATAATTTTTAGTTGTGTATATCCTGAACAAGATTGAACCAAGTTTGAAAAATTCATAAAATGATTGAATAAGTACTCTTTCTCAACTTATAATTAATTAGTCTAGCTATTTTTCTTAATGATGGCAGTGAATAAATTTGGTAGACAAAAGCCGGTGAGATTTTGAGCCTTGAGACTGACACATCAGTCTCAGTATTTTGGATGAGAGATATTCTTCCATAAAATTGTTTCTCTAGAACTTGCATTGATTCTCTTCAAGGTCACATCGACGCATGCATACATGAACATGATTAAGGCTATTTTTTACGCTACATAAGCCAAATAGCCTACCATGAAATTATTTTTCTTTGGTTGAACCCCTTTGAGCCTTATTGCTTTTATTTTTGTGAACCCACATAACAGGCTTTAACCTGGAAAAAAAAAATTTACCCAAGCTGGAAAGCTAGTGAAGCATTATGATATGTATGGGTGTACAAAAAATAAGTGTAGGGGTGTCTGAATTTCAAATTTGGCTACATATTTTTATTCTCAAATTATTGAGTTCCAGTATTGTAAAAAAAAGAGAAAAAAAAAGATAGAAAAAAGGAAAAAAGAAAAGAAAAGAATAAGAAGTAATGAAAAAAGTGATGGAGGAAATTATTTTTTATATTCATTTTCATAATTCCTCCACCAATTTCAATAAAGGGGTATGTTGAATGCTTTAAAGTCAAATTGAAGAAACTAAATGGGGTGATTGGTTTTACATTTTTTATATATTTGAGCTTGAGTTAAATCATTTTTGCTCCACTAGTTTTGATGGCTTTTGAGCTACACTCCCAAAGTATATCCTACCTTGATCCTAAGCCACGCTATAACCCATAAAAAGTCCTTATGATTTATGTTATGCTTGTGATTCTAGTGGTAGAGAATGAGAAGATATGCGAGCTTTTGGTTGATCATTCCTTTTGGAATGAATTTGAGCGAAACACATACCCTTCAAATATATAAGAGTTGAGTGCTTATTCTCGTGAGGGTCTACCAATTTAGTTTACTCTATCTTTAAGTGAAAATACTTACTAAGTAATTAGAAGTTGTCTAAGAATATATTTTCATGATATGTTATGGGTTTTGAAGAGGTTGGTTATTCTTTATTTATGGCATTAAAATCTTAATTTTTGTTTTGGAAAACAAATAAATTAGATTTTCGACCGAGGACGAACAAAAGTTAAGTGTGGGGGTATTTGATGAGAACATAAAATATTATATTTTTATCCCTTAATGTTCACCATTTTATGCTCATTTTATGACTAAAGGTACTCATTATATTTATATTTTGCTTTAGGATGCAGTTGGAGACACTATGTGCAAAATGGAGCTAAATTATAATTCTAGACAGTTTTGACCAAAATGGGCATAACTTTCTCCTCGAAACACAATTACGGTGCTCCAAAAAGATTTGAAAAGCTAAGACAAAGGGCTACAACTTTCATATTTTAAGTTTTTCAATATTCAGGCTGAATCATGGACGAAATTAGGCTTGAAGTTGGGTCAAAGATGTTGTGAACAAAAATAGGAACCAAAATAATCATTTTTCTACTTGTTTTATGACTTAGTTTTTTTGGTTTGAGAAGTTGTAACTTATAGAGGATATGTGGGGAGATATTGTGGGCTTAAAAAAACTAATTTAGGGTGTATAAAAGGGGGTAGAAATCATGAGAAGAACCATGACAACACAACTCTTCTTCTTCTTCTCCAATTTTCTTTTGAAGTTTTGATGAACATCTGCGGCTAAAAGTCTTATTGGTCGAAGTGTACGAAAGCCTTGGAATCAATAAACTTGTGAGATCTAAATTGTTTTTATATGCTTGATTTATATTTTGAATATTGAATGTTTTTCTATGCCAACTTTCCTGATTGTTTTGTTTAATTACTAGGAGGCCTACTAGTTTATTATTCATTTTGATCTACTGCTAAATTAGATATCAAATCCGTAATTGTTTAATGTTTCTAATTTGTGAAGCAACTAAGATTTAATGAACTGCATTATTTTATTAGATCTTAGGAGAAAAACAATTGACAAAATTAAATGCATCCGCTTGTGCTTGTGTTGTTTTGCTTTATCGATCTCTTCGTTCTTTAAGAAATTACTAGATTAAATCTTTAGCGTTTGTCTTAGATTATTTAGTAACTAAAGTTAATTAGGTCGCTTGTATATAATTAACTAAGCCTGGGAGAGATAGAAAGAAACTTCCAATGGTAAATATTCAAAGTATACTTTAATTTATGCTTGCATCAATGACCAATTTTAAGATCCCAATGGTGATTGTTCACTGAGACCAATATTTGTTCCATTGATTGAGTTTAATACTTTAATTGCTTCAGGTCTTCTTAAATTTTCTTCTCAAAACTCTCTCCCCCAATCCTTGTTTACATAGCATAAAATTTATACTAATTACTCTCTGTGGGATCGATCCTTACTCTCCCTACTACATATAATTTTAAGAGTAAAGGTTTTATTTGGGTGCCTGCGATAGCAGACCAAATTTTGTCATACGTAGCGATATGAATGTTTTCCTAATAGCTGTTGTTATACGCAAACTCCGCAAGCGGCAAATGCATATCCCAACTAGTCTTTAGATCGATCGCACACATACACAACATATCTGCGAAGATCTAATTCACCCTCTCCGTTTGGCCATCTGTCTGGGGGTGGTAAGCAGTACTAAAATTCAATTTGGTCCCCATCGCAGCTTGCAAGCTCATCCAAAAATGTGTTAGGAATCACTCGTCCCTGTCCAAAAATTTTATAGCCGGTACCCTATGCAGTCGAACAATCTCATCGACATAGATTTGTGCAAACTGATCGACGCTCCATGCTACTTTGATTACGATGAAGTGAGCCGACTTGGGCAATCTATCAACAATGACCCAAATCACATCGTTCCATCGCGATGTCTTCAGAAATCCTGTAAAATCGATCGAGATATTGTCCTACTTCCACTTGAGAATGGCAATGTTCTGCAGCTCCCCATCCGGCCTTTGGTGTTCCGTCTTTACTTGCTGACAAGCCTTGTACTGTGACACGAAAGTAGCCACGTATTTCTTCATGTCGTGCCACTAGAAGGTCGTGCGCAAGTCTAATTACATCTTGGTGCTCCCTTGATACAACGAGTACTTCGTATAATGCGCCTTCGTCAGAATTTCTTTTTTGAGTTCTGTATTTTCGGGACTGCAGAGCCTTCCTTTTAGTCGCATCGTCCCATCTTCGGCCTTCGTAAAGTTGGTCGCCCTTCCTGTTGAAATCAATTTGTGAATCTTCTTCATGAATGGATCGTCTTTCTGTGCGGTCTTTACTTTCTCATGCAGGCTCGACCCAAGCTTGAACTAAGCCAGGTGTAGATATCGATATTGAATTCCGAGTTTGATTCCCATCGCTTCAATGTATTGCTGGATGTTATCATTTAGGGCCAGTAATCCCATAAACGTTCTGCTCAGCACATCTGCTTTGGTGTTTCCCTTGCTTGGCGTATACTCGATCGTCAGCTCTTAGTATTTTATTCGTTTGAGCCAACGTCACTGCCTCAAGTTAAGTTCTCGTTGGATGAATAAGTATTTTAGGCTATTGTCATCTATATAGATTCTACAGGCCACACCATAGAGGTAGTTGTAGGAACGAAACATAAAGCGATATACTCTAGAGAGGGGGTGAATAGAGTAGGCAGCGGAATATTAGCTATTAAAAAATATTAGTAGAAAGATCACAGAAATATATCACAGATATAAAAATAAAAAATAAAAAGCGAAGAGCAAACACAATGACGGCGATATATACTGGTCTCCCTCTTGTGAGGACTAATCCAGTCGAGAGAACTCTAGCTCCCGGTTGAAATCCATTATAAAAAATTATAAGTTTTCATATGAAGTCCTTGCAACTTCTACAAACGCGAGCTTTGATCCGAAGCACTCGACCAACTTCAATTGTGAAATGTCTTACTTCTTGTCAACCCTCTTGATTAGAATCACTCTGAACTTCTAGACCGTACCGCACTGACTAATTGGCTAGAGGATTGTAACTGGCTTAGAATTTGAAAATGAAAGCGTAGAAGGCTTTGGAAGAACGTAGTAAGCTTAGTGAGAAGAGATGAGAAAGTGAATTGGTGTGTTGAATTGATAGAAATTCTTCTTTATTTATAGAATTTCCAAATGGAGAATTCGGACAGAATTAGGACAGAATTCTATGAGAGGATCTCGACATATATCCATTGCATCCGTAATTGCGAGAAGACTGAGCTTAAAAAGCAACGTCTCACTAGCCGAATTTGGGGCAAATTTGGGGCGAATTCTGTTAGGTCAGAATTAGTGAATATGGGTTTTGAAACACATGTTTTGGGCTTTCGAATGTTCAAGCAGTTAGGGCTTTTGGTTTTGGGCTTGTTTTTAAAACATATAGATATGTTTGAAAACATTTTTTGGTAGCCTATTTGCCAGTACGACTCGATGTACATTGCATTTCCTAGACTCAAGAAATGTAAAAAATACATTGAATAAATGAAAATACAGATACAATGACAAATATGGCTCCAAGTCTTGAATGGTAGCAGTAGCAGTTCTAGTAGTTCGTCCAAGTAGCCCTTATATCAAGATATGGTTAGATCAATTATTAAAATCTGGTTCGACCAAGAACAATAAGCCAACAATCTCCCCTATTTTGATAATTGACAAACTGTGGCCGATATAACATCTTGATCTTGATTTGACAAAAATATCAAAACGTTTGGTATTGTCTCCTCTTGGAAAAAGTTAACCTAAAAAAGATGTTAGATCTTTTTTTTCCCAGTTATAACTTAGAAAAATAATTGCAAAGAGAGAAGCTCCCCCGCAATTCATGCATAAGTAACAAACGTAGAAGAAATGCAGAAAAAATATAAAGGTAGAAACAAATTTCATAGGCAGTATATGAAAGAAGCAGTAGCTAAATGTGAATGCTAATATAAGTGCATACCAAAAAGAGACGATAAACACTTAAATAAAAGTGCATAATAATAATAAGAGTTTGAAAAACATCAACTCAGCATAACAATTAGTCACAAAAGTGTATAAAAAGAAATAATAATACTATCTTGGAATGTAGGAACATTTCCAAGAATACATAGTCATAGACAGAGTCTAAATAAGATAACATCTAGATAAGTGCAGCAACGTCTAGATCAGGTCCTCGTTATCGTCAGCATGATCAGCAGCAGCACCATATCTAGAAGGACCAATCCTAGATGTGCCAGCTCTATAAGATGGGTATAGAGTAGCACCAGAAATACGATACCAATCATATGCGTTACCGGGCTCGAAGAAATGATGAACCGCCTCATCCGCATAGCCGTAGCCAGAAATAGTAGGATCTCATAGAAGAGAAATGACATGCTGACTAGTCTGGGCAAAACGTAGATCTGTAAAAGAGTTTGCAAGTGCCTGAAATTGACTTGTATCGCAGAACTCACGTTCCACCAACTTGTCAGTAACAAACGCTCGTAAAAAGTTGTGCTCATCCAGCTGAGTACACCACATATCATCTGGAAGTTGATGAAGGCCCTCAAATTGGGTAAGTCTGTGGTGGAGGAGGTGGTGAAGTAGAGGGAGCAGGAGGGACAGATGCACTGCGATGAGAGAGCTGAAGATACTTGGGCTTAGAATCACGAGCACAAGAGGACACATCAATCTCAAAATACTGGAAGATGATATGGAGGATCATCGCGTAGAGAAGATTCCTCTTTATCTCATGACAACTAGCCATCATCTGGATAATCGTTTTAGGGATAGAAAAAGGAATCCCATGACTAATATGATGTAGAGCAGACATTTCAAGACTAGTTATATCATCTTTTGAAGTGGATTTTGGTAGAATAGTAGAATAAACAATTTGATGTAACTCATAAAAGAACAAGTTGAAGTGTATGGCTTTGAACTTGTCGGAATAGACGGGTTTAGGAGCACAAAATTGTGTCTTGAAATTGTTTAAAGTAGTATCGTTTGGAAATTCAAAGTCAGTAATATCGACAAGCAGCTCACCTACATTTGGAATTTGTAGGATCTTTGCTAAGTCGTTATCATTGAATTGAATATCTATGACTGCGACACGGCTCTTAACAAGATAATCATTATTGGCTAAAGTGAAATTGCAACAAAATAGCCGAATTGCATTTATGGCGATAGGGAAAAGAATGTGTAACAAGGTTGTGTAATCCCAAAGTTTCAAAATAGGGTTTGTGAGACGAAAAAATTATCCACTTTATCGATACGCCGGGGCATATGATACGAATTAAAAAATATGCATACCATAACAATGATTGTTCAAGAGTTTCAAAAAAAAACTTATTGAGCGCCCCATCGTCCGTTTGGGCGGGCAAAAAGAGAGATCATCGGATAGGATTCGAAGATGAGGCTTCTTACTAGCCGTCTTGTTTCTCTTGAAGGGATTATGGATCCTAGGCATGATTTCTATTGGAGAATATAAAATTTCTATGAAAATTTGAAATTGGAAAACGGGGAGAAGGAAGAGATTATACCTTTTCAAAATCAAGTAAGAAGAAGAGGGGGAGATTCCACGCTCAAATCCAAAATTTGGAAGCAAAATTCTAAAAGAGTTGAGAGAAGTCAAAGGTAGAAGAATTAGGGTTTCAGAGCTCTTTCGCGCGGCTGCTCGTTTGGAGGAGGAGGAAGAAGATGAATAGAAAATGGGGGGGTCGCTTTAGTTCTGTTTTAAAATACCCGACGTCAGCCGAACTCGGGCTAAATTTGCCTGGGGCTATTTTGAGGTATTTTGCACAGAAAAATGTCACTTTTATATTCATCATTCCTTTTTAATTATTTAATTCCAAGTTTAGTAATTTTAAATTTCAAGTAATATAATTAAAATTATTTACGAATTAAATGTTGTTACGCAGCGATTGTCTCAGATTAGCTGTAGGGGTATTATTCCAGCAAATGGAGGTTCACAGGGGAATGCTTAAGTACCATTTTGCTTTAACTGTAGCTGTGGTGACAGACAGACCCTTTGTAGGTTTATCTAAAAAATAGTTTTTGCATATTGAAAATTTATTCATAAGATAAAATCAATTAACATTATTGACATCTAAAATTCCTAATTCTTGACGTAAATAATTGAATCTATCTTCCGCTAAAGGTTTTCTAAAGATGTCAGCCGATTTGTTCTATGTGTCTATATATTCTAGATTTATGTCTCCATTTGTTTGATGGTCTCTAAGAAAATGGTATCAAATCTCAATATGCTTAGTGCGAGAGTGACATACATGATTCTTAGTCAAGTTGATAGTGCTAGTGTTGTCATAGAAAATGGGTATGTATGTGTAGTGTAAACCAAAGTCTTCTAAGATTTGCTTCATCCATAAAATTTGTGCACAATAATATCCTGCAGCGATATATTCATCCTCAATAGTTGATAATGCGACAGAATTTTGCTTTTTTGCTAAACCAAAAGACTATAGCCTTACTTAGGAAATGGTACGTACCACTAGTACTTTTTTTATCCACTTTGCATCAAGCAAAAACAGCATCCGAGTAACTAGTTAGGTCAAAGAACGTGGTTTTAGGATACCATAAGCCGACAGAAGATGTGCCCTTAAGGTATCAGAAGATACGCTTAACTGCGCACATGTGTGATTCTTTATGGTTAGCTTGAAATCTTGTACACAAGCAAATACTAAATATTATATCAGGGCGACCACCAGTTAAATATAGTAAACTATCGATCATACCTCAACACTTACTTATGTCAACAGGTTTGCCTTGTTCATCTACATCGAGCTTGGTTGAAGTTGCCATTGGAGTGTAAGAGTTTTGATGGATTGTAGATCGAACATCTTTAGCAAATCTTTTATTTACTTGGCTTGATTGATGAACGTCCCATTGTTGGTTTGTTTGATTTGTAATCCAAGGAAGAATTTGAGTTCTCCTATTATGCTCATCTCAAACTCATTCTGAATACACTTAGAAAATTCTTGACATAGAGATTCATAAGTAGTTCCAAAGATAATATCATCAACATAAATCTGAATTAGGTAAATTACTATTAAAAGACTTTATAAAAAGTGCAGTGTCAACCTTGCCTTTTAAAAAACTATTATCAAGTAGAAACAAGCTTAGACGGTCGTACGAAGCACGGGGGGCTTGTTTCAAATCATATAAGGCTTTCTTCAACTTGAATACATAATCAGGATTTTTTAAATCAGTGAAACCTAGAGGTTGAGCTATATAAACTTTTTCTTTTATAAAACCGTTAAGAAATGCGCACTTTACATCCATTTGAAAAAGTTTGAAATTATGAAAATATGCAAATGCACATAACATGCGAATGGATTCTAAACTCACAACTGGGGCATAGATCTCATCGTAGTCGATACCTTTCTCTTGGTTGTATTCTTAAGCTACGAGTCGAGCCTTGTTATGAGTGACTAAACCATTCTTATTTAATTTTTTGGAATACCTGGCGGGTGTCAATGATCGAACAATTAATGGGCTTGGGAACAACTTCCAAACTTGATTTCGTTTAAATTGGTTTAATTCCTCTTACATAGCATATAACCAATAATTATCACTACATGCTTCATCAATAGCCTTAGGTTCTAGTTGTGAAATAAATGCAACAAAAGAAGCTATATCTCTGGTAGAGCAATGAGTACTTACACCCTTGGTGATCCCACCTATTATCAAGTTCTTGGGATGGTCAGCCATAAACTTCAATCTTTTTGGCAGACTCTCATGGTAGCTGGTTCCTGTTTTCGGTTCTGTAGGTGCCTTTCTTGGTGTACTGATGTCTTCATCATCACCGTCGATCGTCTACTGATTTAGTTCATTGAAGGTTATGTCTATTGATTCTTCGATGATCATTGTTCTTTTATTGAGGATTCGGTACCCTTTGCTCTTGGCCGCATAACCTAAAAAGATACCTTCATCGTCCTTTTCGTCAAATTTACCCAAATTATCTTTAGTATTAAGAATAAAACATTTACAACCAAAGATTTTGAAATAAAAAACCGTGGGTGTTCTATCAAACCATAACTCATAGGGAGTCTTCTTCGATTTAGGTTGAATTAGAACCCGATTGAGAACATAACAAGCTGTATTGACAGCTTTTGCCCAAAAATAATTGGGTAGACTAAACTGGTTTAAATTACTCTAGCCATTTTAGATAAAGTTTTGTTCTTACGTTCCACAACTCCATTTTCTTGTAGAATCCTAGGGCAGGAGAACTCGTGCAAATATCCGTATGTGTCACATAATTGCTCAAACTCTAAATTCTTGAATTTGCTGTCATGATCACTTAGAATACGAGTAATCATGAATCCTTTCTTATTTTGGACTTTCTTGCAAAATGAGATGAATATAACTTACCACCTAGGCTAGTAATTCTATTGTTACAACCAGTCCCGTAGGACCAATCGTCCTCGCTAAGGCGTGATGCCGCACGAGCCTAGATTACGCTTGTGTAAAACAGATTCATAACGGCTGATTACAATAGCTTGCGACAGGGGTCGTCGCGCAGAAGTCCCAAGCAGAAACATTGAATATACAAGGCAACACAACCATTGAAACAAAATTAGACTCTTTATTGATAATGAACATAAGATTACAAAGGTGCGTAGCTAAGATTACAATCACTCAAGCTCACTTTTCTCTCTGATTACAAGTCACTCAGCTCTCTCTCTCTCTCATCTCTCAATACAATTTGACGATCCAGCAGATGCTTCAGATATGTAATGTCTATACATTATGTCCCGTATAAGTTCTCACTCCATACGGCCGTACGCCTCAAAACGCCAAGGAAATATGTGCCTTGACGCATCAAGCCATGCTCTGCACCAACGAGCTTCTACCTATGCCTGCACATGAAAACTGTGTGGATGTCAGTACTCAACTGTACTGGTGGAGTGAGCTCCTCGTCCACCCGTACAAAACCAATACTTTATACAACATAATCCCTTTATGATTGTCTTTCTAATCTTGACTTAGGATCAGTTTTAGGACAAAGACCCTTGGCCTATTTGTGTCTCTAGACCATCACCGTGATTGTGCACCGAAAACTTCCTTATCCTTGCCTCTAAATTGTTCTTGTGCTTGCAACATCAACGTATTGACTCGTGCTTGCCTTTCATACGCAACGACTTGGTCATGCCATAAACTCTATTCATGCTTCAATATGATTGAGGCAATGCCTTCCGCTTATTCTTTTGCCAATACTCAAGCTATACAGCGTGGTCACGCCTCCTAACTTATCACGACTTAACCAGACTTTGCCTTACGGCCCTTCTTGACTTAACTTGAAATTACTCAATTACGACTTATACAACTTTGTGTCAATGACTTAATACTCGACACCGCGTCTCGTGCCAAAGCACGAGTCTTTGCTATAGCCAAATCTTAGGCTTATTAAGACATATGTTGCAACCGATGCATACCCTCTTAACTCATTCCGTGCCGTGCTTGTATTTGACGCAATCCAAAGGCATATGCGCGAATAGCCGCTCTTATGCCGACACATCTATATGAGTGGCGTACTTATGCCGACACATCTATATTGAGACTCCCTTGTAGCAGGATCGGTCTCGGCGACAACTAATCGCATGAACTTTTTATCCCTTGAAACCCAAGGAACGACTACTACATAGTCTTCTAGCTTAACTTGAACAAAACGTGTGTTCTTTAACTATGGCATACTTATCCTCAAACCTACCATACCTCATGCTTTCTAAACCAACTCATTTTCCAAGCAATACTACCACCCAAGTCATACTTTATATGACGAGCCTTGAGATCGTGGGACTATATGACTTGACAACCACAGAAAACATGGGACAATGCTTGCTATGACTTCAATAGCCCTGTAAAACTCTTGCCTAACTCAATCGTGCATCAACTTAACGAACAAGGAGTACGCCAAGCCTCGCATCGTGGGAACGTGCCGTACACGCGTTCGACTTAAACAACCAAGTTCTTTGGGTGCCTAGCTTATGCCTTAAGACGTGCGACATAACTTTACCCATAGGACGAGTAAAGGCTATGCCGAGCCTTGGACGATGGGACCATACATGCTTTAACAAGCATTTATACGCACGATGCCTATGACTTAGGCTAAGTTCATAGCTTTGTGGCAGCATCGAACCACTTTTCCTTCTCCCAAGCTACGGGACGAAGGACCGAGTGTCATTTTGAAAGCACGTCATGTAACGATTCTAAGCCAACTGTAGGACCTTTTCCATGTTCTAACTCAATCCGACCCGACTTGTGATTATTTTCTTAGCAATGTGGATTTGCCTCTTTTATTATAAAGCCTACCTGTGTATTTGAAAACTTTCGTTTTATTAGAGTGAAGGCCAAGCTGAGGCAAGTTTACCGAAGCCACCCACTTGAGAAAGGAGTCGTCTCGACCGAGCGGCTCTTCGAGCAGCCGTTGCATGGCTAAATTCGAATGTCGTTGGTATTTTGATTCCTCTGATTGAGCTGAGCGGGAAGGGGCATTACATTATACACCACTCAGAAAAAGTTTCGTCCTCAAAACTTACTGGGTACACACTTATCGACTTATCACTTGATTCAACATACAATGACTCTCGCATGCACTTCACCTTAACAAATCTCTGAAACCTGACTTGCATCAATGCCCCAATCAATATTTTATTTTATTTTATTTTAAACCAACGATCGCACCACCGTCGATCTTTTTTCTTGAAACACGCTTTCAAAATCCTCGATATCGTTCAGTTCTAATGTTCACACTTGAATTCAATATATCACTTAGTTGGATCTCGCACATATTCCACGCGTCCCCAAAATACATGTATGTCAGCCAAGCCTCGTGATAGAGAATCCCCCAGCACCACTCGAGTCGGATCGTACACATATTCAGATGTCCCTAAAATATATGCATTTTAGCCGAGCCTCGTGAGTGGTGTTTCCATACTCTAGAATTATTCTGTCCACCAGTATCTAATACTATCATTCCTTATGATCAGTCGTACAGAGACTGTCACGCCCTGATCCTACTAGGGTCGTTCGTCCTCGCTTTGATCCCTGCAGGATCGTTCATCCTCGCTAAGGCATGATGTCGTGCAAGTCTTAGTTGCGCTTGCACAAGGCCAGTACCTGGACAAAACAACTAGACAAAGCAAAACACACGCACATAGTATATTTAATTACAGAAAACTAAATGTGGGACAGAGATTTGAAATGAAGATACTTCGTTTATTGATAGACTTGATAGGAATACAAGTACAAAGCTTTGTAAACTCAGATTGCCTTATCTCCGCTACATAATTCTCATAAAAACCCTCTTTTGTAAATAGCCGTAATGCCCATACATCATATCCCTTTATTACATGCTTGAAATATAAAGACACCTTCAAAGGAAAAGAAACTTGTGACTTGACAGGAAATGAAAAGTAGCTTGAGGCAATCCACGAGCTCTACTGGGCTAGACGAGCTTCAGTGCCTCACTTGAAATCCCCCTGCCTCCTTTGCTTTCTGAAAAGGATGCCCACAACGTGGGTTAGCACATATCATGTACCGCTGAGCGACTTTTTGCCAAAACTCATAAATATCTGTACTAAGTCAGCATGTGAAGCTATATATTTACTAGTGCTCTTTCTACTTGTCTAGGTTCTTTTTAACAATTCATAAGAAACATGACAGAAGAATATTTCATAACCAACATACCCATCGCCGACAGTCATCCCTGCACAAAATAGGTTAGCATAATTTGCATATGTATATAAGAAGCATTCTTCACCGTCATCGTTCAATGTTAGGTTTTACAATAAGGATTTGTTCAAATGCATGTCCTAACTACATGGTGGTCCATTGGTCTGCTCCCCATGATTAGCCGCTGAGACTCATGGTTCAGCTCATCGCTAAGGACACAACATTCCCGTGGTGTAGCATTTACCTTAGGGTGCTATTACAATCTCTCATAGGTCGATCGATCCCGTGTGCCCCGGTATCGTCGAGAGACTATTACTTTGTTAACAAGTTGTCCGAGACCAATGCATGACTTGTTCTTTTTTATCAGATAAAACTTAACAGTGCAACAGGTAGCGACAAGTTCATAACTTGCCTTAATCATTCGGTCATTCATTAGCATTCAATTCTCTTTCGGTCATTCGATAGAATTCAATAGCATTCATTTCCTTTACAGAAATTTGTTAGCATTCATTCTTATTCTTAACTTTTGTTGTTTTCGGTATCGTTGATCAGAGAGACGTAATAAAAGAGTGGACTAGAGATCATTTTTATTAGGACGTACAAATAAATGCAAGCCCGGTTAGAGCAACTCACCAAGATGAATCTTAGTTAAGAGAAGGAGGGATTTTGTACGCCGTTCACATTCTGTGTATGTCTATGCATCCTCATGCATAGGCTCCAACATTTGATTAGCATACTTGGGTCTTTTTCTATTAAGATTCAGAATGAATGCTGCGATGAAAGCGAACCATAAAAACCAATCATCGAAAACTAACACGAAAACGTATTCATCAAAACCAAGCAGTGAAAAAAAACATCCAACGAAAACTATTGAACTAATAGAAGCCGATCCATCAGTTGGAAAGTTTCATTGCATTTCATCCATGACCAATCGATACCGACAAAGGTTTCCCCAAATACTCAGTTCAAGACTGAGTTAGCATACCGTGGGTATTACATAGTGGATCGCAAGGAGCGGGGCACAACAGATACTAAATCTCGGAACAGGGATGTCTCGCCTAACCTGCTAGCCATCTCTCTAGGCTAAAGTCATCCGTCAGTATTGGAATCATAGTTCTCCAACAATAATATCAACACTGACCCCAATCCTAAGGTCAAACCAAAGTTGATAATGCGGGTTTTCTACCCAAGCTCGCATCACTCTGATTTCTAAACATCGAGCATATATTCAACTACTCGCACTTACAACGCTTAGTTCAAGGGGTCCGAGTCGTTCAGCAAAGCCATCCTACGGTAAGTCGTGTTCAATAAATTCCTCGACAAATCAATATCGCACGTCTAAACTAGCAATTCGCATAGTCTATCTCCTCGAACATGTTCGATATAATCCACTTATCCATCATATTCCAGTCAAGTATGCTATGACACGATGAGTTACTAAACCATAATTTTTATTTCATAAACCCTAAGTCATTTACCGTAATACACATAATTGTTCACAAGGTCGCCTAGCTCAACAATATGTCATGCCCCAATCTCACGCAAGTATGATCATCCACATGGAACATGAAATTACCATGCATTCTCCTGGGATAATCGTTCTTATCCAGGCACAATTCTTACTCGAGTCTAGACTAATTCATTCACAATACTCAGATTGGACTACTCAATCCTCAAGTTTACTCAATCATCATTCACAAGTCCGACCAATCCTCGAATTCACCTTCGCATCAAACCATAAGTCAAAGCATTCCAAATTGCCATGCCCTAATCTTCCGAGTTGGATCATTCCCGTGACATGAATCACCATGCCAGCGCTCATGCGGAATGATCACCCCACACCTGACGTGACGCATGTGCGAGGCTGGAGTTACGCTCGTACAAGATAAGATCATTGACGTTGTGGTTATTATCGAGGAAATTAAGACGCGATCATTTTCATCCAAGTATTCATTCCAATCAAAATCCTAGGTATAACATCCATCAAAACAATAACACTTTACATAATGATCATTCCTCGAATTAGAGTACCCCCGAGTTATCGTATATCGATCTTTGATATGCTTCAATACCATCGATGATATACGTAACCTGACGATCTTTATTTGCAATGAATTCTGAGTCGTACAATCGATACTATCGTCCGAACTTGATAATCTTCTCGATATTCAATATCAAGTTCGATTTTATTATCCCCCGAACTAGTTACATGATCAATTCGTTTAACCCAAAATCACGTATGTTCATCCGTCTATCTTAAGTCATCGAGCAACATATTTTCTCAAACTCAATGATCTATGCTAATCAAATCATCAAGCAACATCTATTCAAATCCTTATAGTCATTCTCAAATATTTGAATCATTTTCGTACACGCTATCATCCAATCGTGCTAACTTTTTGTATATGATTCGTATCGATTTTTTCGATCGAGTCATCCGTTTATACACCTTAGCTTTTCATCGATTCAATTTTTCCTATTCAATCATTCTCGCATTTCATACTTGCACAATTCCAATCTCGTGTGCATCGTTTCTTGTTCATTCAAATCAATTTCATGCTAGCTATAAAGTCATGACTAACTTTGAAACACTCCTTATAAGGCTTTGCGTACTCGTCACTTACTGATAGACTCATTGGCACCCCATGTCTTCAATCGATCAACAACCCTGAAACTGACCGATACACCACTCAGGAATGAAGTTATTCGACACATCCTCAAAATAAATTTTGAATCAAAATCAAATACTTCGAATGCCCGTTCGAACCATTCCTCAAATTTCAAGCACGATGCATATGTATCGCATCGACGATATCATCTTTTCGATAGTCCCTCAATCGATAGTTATCCCACATACTCAATCGAGTTCAACTCATTATCGTCCGAAACGAATTGAATTCTGCACTCGACTTTGCTAAGGTCGACACAATTCATGGTGTATATGCCCAGCTCGACTTAGCCAACCGTGCTTACTCAAAATTAACTTTATTCAACAAAAATTTTCTTTTGTGAGATTTTTTAAAAAAATATATAGACTTATTATATGGACATCCCGTGGGACATTTGAGAGAGCGTGCCAATGATATTAATTACGGAACATCAGAGTTTGGAGAACATCATCTAAGTTAAAGAATTCTGTCGAAAGTCCAAGGACGTAAAGCCATGCTCTGATACCATTATGTCACGCCTCGGCCTCATAGGACCAATCGTCCTCGCTAAGGCATGATGCCGTACGAGCCTAGATTGCGCTCGTGTAAGGCAGTTTCATAATGGCCGATTACAATAGCTTGCAACGTGGGTCGTCGCACAGAAGTCCTAAGCAGTAACATTGAATATACAAGGCAACATAAGCATTGAAACAAAATCAGAGTATTTATTGATAATGAACATAAGATTACAAAGGCGCGTTGCCAAGATTACAATCATTCAAGCTCACTTTTCCCTCTGATTATAAGTCACTTAGCTCTCTCTCTCTCATCTCTTAATACATTTTGACGAGCCAGTGGATGCTTCAGATAGGTGATGTCCATACATTATGTCCCGTATAAGTTCTGACTCCATGCGGCCACACGCCTCGAAACGCCAAGGAACTTTGTACCTCGACCCATCCAAGTCGTGCTCCGTGCCAACTGTCACACCCCGAATTGGGGAATCATTCATCCTCGCTTTGATTTGCACCGAATCGTTCATCCTTGCTAAGACGTGATGTCGTACAAGTTTGGTGTTGCACTTGTACAAGGTGAGAACATGTACTGTTATGTTATTTAGAAACATTTAAAACCCAACCATATTTTAGAAACATTAAGGACAACAATATAGGAAGAGGAAATACTCATTTTATTGATAATTGTAGTTAGAATATAACTTTTCTCGATAATATTTGAAATAACTTTTCGGCTACATTGATTCATGAAAAGAAGTACAACTGATAGGCTACCATGAAATAAATTCCTGTTCTATACATCATGCCCCTTTAGTACTTTGAAATATAAGCAGCAATCTTTTGAAAACTCTGCAATACTTTGTGCGTCTTTAGGGAAAACAACTTGAAAGTAGTAGAAATTCAGAAAGCCTTAGTTCGGTCGTGCGACTGAGCCTTCTCTAGTACCTGTAGAGGAAGGGTCAGCACATTATAACAATGCGTTGGTGAGCCCCGTTGGCCCACTCATCTAAACCAATATTTTATTAATGACAAGCATTTTATATCATGAACTTATTAGGAACAGGCAATATTCAGAGTAAATCGCAATTAATGTAACATGGTATTTCATAAACCATGTTTACTTTACCATCGGCCAAATCCAGCTTTCCTACATAAAATATAGGATAATTATAACAATAATACTTACTGCCCCTGCACAAGTCAATCATTAGCATGCACAAAGACGTCCACAAAGACGTCCATGACCACGCGAATGCATAACCGACTCAATAGTACACAATTGCATGGTATTAGTAAGCCAACATTAGATATGCGACATTCTTATATTCATATCTCAGGCATCATTCATTTCAATTCGATTTTCATTTCATTCCGCATTTCAATGTTCAACGGACAAGCACAATTCTTAATCTTGTTAACAGTGTAATCAATTCATTCCCTATTCAATATTCAATGTTTAATGTCTAGATTATTGGTGATATTGACTTGTGTCATTAGCAACTTGATATCGATCAACGGATATTGTAATACAATTATTTAGTTGGCCTGAAGGAATAGCGAGAGGGACAATACCACCACAGAGATCCACACTCACCAAATTATAGAATCACAGAGAGAGAGAGAGGAACACTTGCGCACTTAGACTTCCGTCATGCGTTAGTCTACAATGGCACCAAAATCTTGTTTAATACTCCATCTTGTTATGTTCTCTTCTCTCAGAATTCTCAAGAATGAATGCTATACAAATCGATGAAAACGGGCAAGAATCAAATCATCGAAAATCATTCAGAAAAGCATCCATCAAAACTAAGCAACAAAACCAGTAGCAAAACATCCAGAGAAAACTCTTGGATACATTTCAAGAGAAAGCAATCTATTAGTTGGAAAGGTTCTTATGCACTTGTCCGCGATCGATTCGGTGTCGACGGTAAGTTTTCCCAATACTCGGTTCCGACCGAGTTAACCAAGCCACAAGCCTTACATAGTGAATCGCTAGGAGCGGGGCACTACATAATACACCACTAAGAATAAGTTTCGTCCTCGAAACTTAAAGCAAAAGTCCTACCTCAAAATTATCAAAAAGGAGGGGTTACTACAAGAAAAAAGACGATTCTTGGCGGTTTATAAGTAGATGGTCGTGAAAAACCGTCAAAAAATGGGTTATCTTGACGGATTTAGCCTTACGTCAAGAAATACCTTATTTTATATTAATTTAGCAATCTTACAGCATGATAGTTGACGATTTTAGAGGATCCGTCAAGAAACATCCTTTTATTTAGTGACGGTTCGGTAATAACCGTCAACTAATATATGCCTAAAAAATTAGCACAATTTTTTAGCTGCCATTTTGGTAATTTTTTTGAAAAGTAAAACTATATTGACGTTAATCATTCAATCCCGTTTCATTTATTTCTCGATTCTTTCCTCTCCTTTATATTTCTCCATCTCTCTCATCCACCAGCCGATGGAGAAGGAGAGCTCAAATCAACATCTCCCTTCTCATTTTCCTCTTCTAGATCTCTATTCTTATATTATTCCTCTTCCTCCTCCTTTCTTCTTCTATAGACCCAAAACCCTAATCCCCAAATCCCTAGGTCAAAGTTTTTGCCCCTCTTTTTTTAGAGCAGCCAAAGAAAGATAGGAAGACAACTCATTGGTTTGAAAAATCTCTATCTCTATATCTGCAACTCATTCTTCTCCCCTCCTCAAACCCTAACCATAATTTTTCTTTCCAAATTCTAATTCCCTTCGACTATTCCTCTTTTTCTTTTGTCTAACTCCGCCCCTGCTTTCTTTCCCTGGCGAGTCATCTACCCCCTTCGTGCAGCGTCGAGCTGCCCATGAGCCTGACCATCAAGCAGAGCCTAACCACTCGAGTTTTCGGCGAGTGGCTTTGTCAAGATCGAACGAATCCACAAAATTAAAGGGTTTCAAAATAGTAATTTCTCATTTTTCCCATCGTAATTTTTTGGACTTTTTTTCCTTCTAAATTGGAATTGCTAAGGCTTCCAAATAACTATGACCTCAAGATGTAGGAATCATCGTAAATTTGTTCAAATAACAAATTAGATGCTGCTGGTACTGCTGCTGCAAAGGAGAAAAAATATGGATGAATAGAACAAAAATGAGTCATCTATGGAATTTGAAAGATCTTTTTCTAACATGACATTTTTAATTTCTTGTAGGAGAGAAGAAGTCGCAGCCAGATACTTTGTCTTGGGTTAGTTTTCGTAACATTTGGTTCACATCTTCTTCTCTGATAGTCTGTGATATTTGAGTTTTGTCAACAAAAATGTACTTGTTATTGTATTGTCTGATAGTTTCAAATGTCGTTCATAGCAGCAGCGTGACCATCATGAACGGATTCACCATATAGCACTAGCCACCATGACATGCTATAATGTTGCCTATCTAGTGTTTGGGTAAATGTCGGCCTAAGAGCAAGTTTTATTATACACCTGATAAGTGGAAAGTCGTAAGTTGTTTTATAGGCGCTACTACACTCCATAATAAGGAGCCGAGAGCTAAACTGCACTCGTCATAATTTTGTTTTTGTTCTTTTGGTACTAACTCAGAGGCAAATGATCTCTCTGATAATTAAGTAGCTGATTGTTGGCTCAGTTTTCCTTGCAAGTGAAATTTTTGGAGGATATTCTGAGACAACGCAGTCATTGGTTGATTACTTTTATTTGGCTATGTTAGGTGCTGATCAATATATAAATAAGATTTGGCTGAAGGGAAGGAATGGTCATTAATCTATGTCGTGTGAATATAATTAGGGTTTTACTGTGTTGGGGTTTTATTCTTTGGATTCCTTACTTTATGTAAACCATGTAAGTGAATCGAGATTTATATATGATAAACTTGAATGGCAAATGCAGTTGTTAATTATGGAACTTCTCGGTTGATTAGTCACTAGTTGTTGTTTTCTTCTTTGCATTGACATAGTAATTACAGATTGGCCTCTGTATTTGACACTAAAAACATGTGCTTCATGTTTCTGTATGAGAAGGACTTTGGTTTCCACTTGAGTCGAGACAGAGGGACATGGACAATTTTAACCAAGGTGTGAACAAAAAGAAAGAAACATGGGTTCACCAACCCATGATAGATAGGTCCAGAATAGTTTGTCAACAATTTGTTGATTACATATAGTATTGTTGCTTAAGCTATATAGTTTACTTGGTCATATTTAAATAATCTGTAATCTCAGTGTCCATACCAAAATTAAGATTAATGCTAGTTTCTTCTCCATCTCATGTTTCAACCAGGCAACAATGGCGGGCAGAAACAATACTATCAGACAACATTACGATTTGGTGGAAACAATCAAGTTGAAGGAGATCAATTCGCAATATTTTAATAATTCATATATGTTTTTTGCTACTTTTATCTTTGAGGTTGTACATGCTTACAAATATAACTGTGGGGCTTCTCCATATCATAAAGAGTACTAAATTCCCAAACAAAAGAAACATCCATATAAATGTTGCCAATTTACTTACTAGAGTTGTTAATTCATTTTCCTATGTTACTGACCACGACAACTGAACTTTGAGGTTGTCTTTGAAACCAGAGTAGGATATAGGGTATCAGTTGTTTCATAATTGTGAAATGTGCCTTCTTTCTTGTTATCTAGGCCTGGGTAGTGGCTTTTGCCTACACAACTCGTACAGGATATAGGGTATCCGTTGTTTGATCTGCAAGGCAAGACTCTTCATGAGTCCTTTCATGATCCACTCATACATAATAGTTATTCAACCAGAGCTACTTGTTGTGAGGTTAATGTATGATAGTATAGAGCCTTCTGTAAATAGGATATATGATTAACATCTATATTAGGCTTTCAATTTAGAGAGGAAACCACAATTAGCCTTCACTTTACAACTCCTCTTTGAAACCAGAGCAGAGGAGTTGGATACTAGTTCATACCAACTGATACATCTTCTTATAATATGCTACCATCCTAATTTCATACCTGGAAGTATCATCTATGCTTCTGGGTTCAGTTTTAATTGAATACTAACCTCTGTTACACTATGGTCATCATAATCCCCCAAATTGAAGTTATTTGCTGTTTACCTACAACTTTCTTGGCTGTCATGTCCCCTTCGATGTCGATACAGTTTCTTGCGTAGGACTGAAACAATCTTTACCTTTGCTATTTATTTGGACTGCCTCACATACACACACACTGTTGTTTCCTGAAACATGTATTGCTGCTCCTTTAATCAATGGTGGTGTCAACTGATATAGAAACTTGTATCAGTTTAGTCAACACCTGAGTTCCCCCTCTATCTTACCTATCTCTGATATAAGTTTGGCCTGCAACAGTGTTACCATGCCACCAAAAAAATGGAACGTGAGATGGACAATATAAAAGGGTCTATCCATTATACTAAAAGGAATACATTATAGATCATCATCATTGCCTCTCTTTTTTGCATAGAGAACAAAAGTGAGATAATAAAATGAGCTATTTGAAAGGAGCACATTAGCAAATAACATAAACAGATACAAACTACTTGGTTCTTACCTAGTATTTTACTATACCATGATATTCCCTGTACAGACATGCATTCGCACCTCTGGTCCTTAACCTCGTTGTACGTGTACTACTGCTATTGGTTGGGGGCAATAAGGATATCAATATGCTATATGCTATAAGATAGATAATATGATACCTACTCACATGCCCTATCAATAACCTCGTTGTACGTGTTCTGTGTAAATTGTATATTTGATTAGTTGAATATGTATACCAGTCCCAAATAACCTTGTCTAACCATATATAAGATCTATCATGCATATTATACGCATTCAGTTCATCCTTAGTTCAGCCTCTCCCTTAGTTCAGTCCTTTTGTTTGGGTTCAGTCTAGGATATAAAAGATAGGATAGGCTCGAGTTTGAGGGGTTATCTTGGCTTTTAATTCAGTCCTTACATGATTATCTTGGTTCAATTCATGGGTGGCTTGTTACATATCTTTCTTTGTTTGCAATATGAACTGAACAGTCCTTATACCCTTTGGTATCAGATTTTGGTTTGGTTTATTCCCATTCCCTTGGTATCAGTAAGAATTTCTTGTATTGATCAGTCTAGGAGGTTTAGGGATTATCTTTAGCAGTAGCAGGCCAGTGCACTGGGGACAGGCATGTAGACACTTTGCATTTCCTAGCCTTGGATTGGCATGGTTTAGCCTTAGCCATTTTGTAGTAGGGGAATTGAGCCCCTGCATAGGCACTAGGGCTAACAGGAGCACCTGACCAGTGCCTTATGGCAGCAGAGTAGGTGATTTATTGGTTATGTGTTGTCCTTGAGTACTAGTTTTGGAATGTATAAAGTAGATAGTCTATATAATAGGTAAAAGGGTTAGGTAATTACTTCTCTGTGTGTGTACAACCCATATTTGTGTGTGCAGCAATAAAATCAATCTGTATTGGTAATTCCGTAATTGTGAGTTCAATATCTATATAAGAACTGTATATTGATAATTTGTGTTCTTGTTCTCTCAGGAACTTGTTAAAAAATAAAGGTGCATGTATGCTGTGAATAGGAGAATGCTGTGGATATGGGAGGGATGTGCTCCGGTCTGGTTTGCTACTTTTTTGGTTTCATTTGTATGATTATCAAATGTGGTTGGATTATGTTTTGTGGTTTGGATGTTTAAGTGGTATGGAAACTACAGATGTGGGATATGTGTACTGGTTGGATTATGTTGTGGTTGGACAAGTGATGGATGTTTATTGTGGGATGTGTATTGAAATTTTTTTGGTGTATGATCAATACAGTTTTTTAATATAAAAATTAGGTTTTATAGTAATTTGATGTATGTATAACTTCTTGATTGATATTATGTGTGTTTGATTAATATTATATTATTCTTGACGAAATTTTGGCCAGCTTCTCTTGATTGCATTTTGGCAAGATTCTTTTGACGGTTTTTCAAATGTCAACCATAACTCAAATCATACTGCATAGTAGCCTGTGAATAAATGCTTTTCTTGAAGGCTAATAGTCGTCATCTATGCCGGAGTCAAGAAAAGGTTTTGTCTACGTTGACGGTTTCTAAAACTGCTATCTTGACGGCTAAAAATAGTCAAGAAAAATACTTCATATGATGGCCAAAAACTGTCAAGAAAAGTCCTGCCAGCGACCGTCAAGAAAAGGGGGGACTTTCCTTGACTCCGGCCTGCTTGACGGATCCGCAACCGTCAAGATACCCATTTCTTGACGGCGAATCACCGTCAAGAAAAGCCTTTATTCTTGTAGTGGGTATTTCACCCGCATCTCCTCTTCTAGTTCCCATGTCGACTCCTCAACAGCATTGTTCCGCCATAGCACGTTGACCAAGAATACTGTCCGATTTTACAAAACTTTTTTTTCCTGTCTAAAATTTTGACAGGCTCTTCAGTATAGGATAGGTCAGTGCTCAGCTGCAACTGATCGAAGTTTACTACGTGACTTGAATCATGCACGTACTTCCACAGTTGTGACATATGGAAGACATCGTGCACATCAGCCAGAGCCGGAGGTAGTGCAAGTCGATAAGCCACTGAGGCTACCTTCTCCATAATCTCGAAGGGTCCAACGAATCTCGGGCTCAGCTTTCCTTTCATCCCAAACCGTATCACACCACGCATGGGTGTGACCTTCAAGAAGAAATGGTCGCCCGCCGTGAATTCCAAAGGTCGTCAATGTACGTCCGTATAACTCTTCTGTCGACTTTGAGCAACTCTAAGCTTTTCCCGAATTAAGCGGACCCTCTTGACGGCCTGTTCCACAAGTTCTGGTTCGAGCACTTGCCATTCTCCGACTTCATTCCAGCATATCGGTGATCGACATTTCCGTCCATGTAAGGCTTCGTACGGGTCCATTTGGATACTTGCCTGATAACTGTTGTTATAGGCAAATTCTGCCAATACGAGATGTGCGTCCCAATTTGTCTTCGAATCGAGCACGCACAATCTCAACAAATCTTCAAGAATCTGATTTACTCTTTCTATCTGTCTATCAGTCTGTGGATGGTATATCGTACAGAAATTCAACTTTGTGCCTAATGCTGAGTGCAGACTTATCCAAAATCGTGATAAGAATCGCCCGTCTCTATCCGACACTATATAAGTTGGCACCCCATGTAATCGGACAATTTCATTTATGTAGATCTGAGCCAAACGTTCTACGCCCTACGTAACATTTATTGGAATGAAATGAGCTGACTTGGTTAATCTATCCACGATAACCCAAATCGCATTATTCCCCTTCTGAGTTCTTGGGAAGCCCACTATAAAGTCCATACAGATATTATCCCACTTCCACTGTAGAATAGCCAAATTTTGTAGTTCTCTGCCTGGCCATTGGTGTTCGGCCTTCACACGCTGACAAGCTAAACATTGCAACACAAATAGAGCTACATCTTTCTTCATGCCATGCCACCAAAATGTTGTGCGCAGATCCTTGTACATTTCAGTGCTTCCCGGATGCAAGGAATACTTCGCAAAATGAGCCTCGGTCAGTATTCTTTCTGAGCTCATCATCCTTAGGAACGCACAATCTTCCTTTGACACGAATAAGTGTCATCTTCAACTGTAGAGTCGGATGCCTTTTCTGCTAGAATCAACTCGCGTATCTTCTGCAGAAACAGATCGTCCTTCTGGGCAGTCTTAATCTTTCTCTGGAGGCTCGACTCAAGCTGCAACTGAGCCAACTGTACATTTGGTGGACAAATTCTGAATTCGATGCCCATCTCTTCAAGATCTCGTAGTACCTCCTTTGCCACTGCTAGTGACCCAACGAATTTTCGACTCAAGGCATCAGCTACTACGTTCCCTTTACCCGACGTGTAGGAAATTGTCAAGTCATAGTCCTTCATCAATTCTAACCAATGCCGCTGCCTCAAATTCAATTCCTTCTGGGTGAATATGTACTTCAGGCTTTTATGATCCACGAAGATCTTACAGGACGTACCATAGAGATAGTGTCATCATAATTTCAAAGCGAACACAATCGCCGCCAGTTCTAAGTCATAAGTCGGGTAATAATTCTCATGTTGTTTGAGTTGTCTCGACGCATATTATATTGTCTTCCTACGTTGCATGAGAACACATTCCAAACCAAGTCCTAATGCGTCACTGTAGATCTGAAATCCCTTAGAGCCTTCTGGAAGTGCTAAAATTGGAGCCGTGACGAGCTGTTGTTTGAGTTCCTGAAAACTACTCTCATAGTCGTCGGTCCACTTAAATACGACTTCCTTCTGAGTGAGGCGAGTCAAAGGCAAAACGATTCTTGAGAAGTCTTTCACAAACCTACGGTAGTACCCGACTAAACTAAGGAAACTCCGTATCTCACTAGCTGATGCAGGCTGTTTCCAGACTACAACTGCCTCAATCTTCTTTTGGTCAATGGCATCGCCTTCTGCCGAAATAACATACCCTAGGAACGACACGCTGTTCATCCAAAATTTGCACTTGCTTAGTTTTGCATACAACTGATTGTCTCATAGCGTCTGAAGTACTTCTCTCAAGTGTCCGACATGAGTCTCCCTGTCCTTTGAGTAGATTAAGATGTCATCGATGAATACGACAACGAACTTGTCTAAGAACGGTTGAAATACTATATTCATTAGATCTATAAAGGCTGCTGGAGCATTAGTCAAACCGAATGGAATGACCAAAAACTCATAGTGTCCATATCTCGTACGGAATGCTGACTTAGGGACGTCTTCGGGTCTGATCTTCAACTGATGGTATTCTGAACGAAGATTAATTTTAGAAAACACGATCGCCCCTGTAGCTGACGGAACAGATCATCTATCCTTGACAAGGGATACTTGTTACAAATAGTTGCCTTATTCAGTTCTCTGTAATCGCAGCACAGCCGCATCGTCCCATCCTTCTTCTTTACAAACAGTACTGGAGCTCTCCATGGAGATACACTTGGACGAATGTATCACCAGTCCAGCAATTCTTGTAGCTGCACCTTTAGTTTTTTTAATTCTGTCGGAGCTGTCATGTACGGCGCCTTTGATATCGGACGAGTGTTCGGGAATGTATCAATTATGAATTCAATTTCACTATCTGGCAGCATTCCAGGTATCTCGTCCAAAAACACATCGGGGAACTCTGCCACAATTTCGGTCTGATTCGAGCCTACACTCTTCATTCGGGTGTCTTGAACAGAAGCGAGATATCCTTCACACCATGAGTACAGCATGTGCCTTGCTGTAACTGCCGATATTATCATGGGTCCTTGGAACACCGAGCCGCACGAGTAAGAGAACTTCGTTTCTCCAGGTAGGTGAAACAGAACTCTCTTATCTGCCCAGTCGATTGTTGCATGACAAGCGCTGAGCCAGCCCATTCCGAAGATGATATCGTACTCTTTGATGTCGAGTACAATTGTGTCCAGAGATAAAGTCTTGCCTCTAATTTTAATGTAGTCGTCCCTGCAAATCAAAGTTGCAGGCACATATACTCCCGAAGGAGTGCTAACACACAAAGCTGTCTTTAGTAGAGTCATACAAAATTTATTTTCCGTTGCAAAATCAGACGAGATAAAGCAATGAGTAGCACCAGAATCAAAAAGTACTCTTTCATGTGTGCCTTTGTACAACAATATACCTGTTATTACATTCTCTGCGGTCTGGGCCTCTGCTTGAGTCAAGACATAAACCCTTGCTTGCGCACCTTGTTGTTGATTCGGTGCATTTCCAGTTGGTGCTGGTAAGGCTGGTGGTGCTTGGCCATGAATCTAGTTGTTATGTTGGCCTCGGTTCTGATTGTTATATTGCCCACGGTATTGATTGTCATTCGGTCCATGATGATTATAATGCTGATCCCGTAGGGGATTTTGATTCCTTCCCTTTCTACATTCAGATGCCATGTGGCCCATACCGCCACAATTGAAGCATCCAGCTCGACATTCTGCTTGTCGATGCCCATACCGGTTGTACTTGAAGCAACGCGGTCCTTGATATTCATACTTATTCTTGCCAGTATTATGACACTTAGGAACGTCATTCCTCTCAACAACTGAGAATCGTTTATGGTTGCTACTCTGGTTGCGCAGTGTTGTTCCACAACTAACTGGTGAATGGAATCTCTCCATCTCGAGAGCAGTTTTGTACGCCTTCCTGTAAGATATACACTTTCGACTTAGCATATACCGCTGCAGGCCCTCATTCAAGCCTTGCACGAATCTTCCTCGCTTTGCATCATCATTCGGGACCATATATCCAGCGAATGCAACTCTTTTCAAAAATTCAGTTTCATAATCGTAAACTGACATACTGCCGAGTTGGAGTTCTACGAACTCCTTCTCTTTTTGTTGACGGACAGCTGGTAGAATAAATTATGCAATAAAAGCCTGCTTGAAGGTCTCCCATGATATCTTCATATCCGGACTATTATCGCAAAGTGCCTGTCCCTGCGAAGACCACCATTCCTGGGCCTTGAGACGAAGTTGTACAGTGGTACACTCTACCCTCTTACTGCCTTGTATATCCAACATTCGGAAGTAGCCTTCAAGTGTGTTAAGGAAGCCCATCAATTCATCTGGCTCAGCTCTTCTATTAAACTCAGGCTGGTCACAACTCTTGAATTCGGAGAACTTGAAGCTCGCTCTCTTCCGTGTCGGCATTTCAGGTTTCTCTGTCGGCACTTCTACGGTCTCGGTTGCTGCGGCCTTTGCAGAAATATTAGAATCGGCCGTCAGCTTGGTGACAATCTGAGACAAATTATCCACTTGCTTTTGTTGAGCATCTAGTTGCTTCTGAAACTGATACTGAAGTTGCTCTTGAAGCGCGCGATGTTGAGCTTCGCTCTGCTTCCTCTGAGCCTCCAATTGTTTAATCAGTTTCTCCATTGGGTCAGACGATGAATTCGCCTTTGCGCTATCAC
>JANAVB010043020.1:1324060-1450224 GCA_029216955.1 Iris pallida | reverse complement strand
GTGATCCAGCTAGCTTATTAGACTGTAGTTTCTATATTCTATTTTGATTCCATGTGATGTTGTATATATCTGGGGTTGTATTAGACTGTGGACTTATTACTCTTTCATCTATCATATGTCTTTCCTTCTGAGCTATCTACCTTAGTTTTATTCTGTGATTGAGACTGTATTGTTATGTCACCTCCATTCATGAGAGTATATACTGTACAGGTACATTTTAACTGTTAGTCGTAGGTATTTACAGACGTTATATACAGCGTTATACTGCCGATTCTGCGGCGTAGGCTGGACGTACCCACCTGCTCGTGCCCCTCATAAGGGTGCGGGTCGTGACAGGGAGGCTAGCTCGCCCACAATGCTATCATTACCAAACACGTTATATTTACTTTTGTGCACCGTCTATCATTCATTGTCTTTCTAATCTTGTCTTAGGATCAATTTCATGACATATCTCATAGCCTATCTCGTGTTGCCGAATACAAGTGTCGCATGAAAAATACATGCACGACTTACCCATACTTACCGTCCGGCCTTCCCTGTCCAAAGTAAACCAAGTTAGTCAACAATTCATAAGGAATAACTTAACGTGTCTCATGTAAACTTTCAATATCAAGAGCGTATCCCTGCCTCGGTCCTAGCATGTCGTAGGCACGTTTTCTAACTCATTTTGTATGAATTACTCTTTATTGACTTGGTATCTTACATTTCAAGCATGTTCAGGGTGTTACATTCCGAGTATGTTCAGGAGACACTTGTTCGTTTTACTTAGACTACTTTGATGTCAATGCAAGGACTTGCACGTGGATAGCCACCAGCAAGCCCACTTAATCTATATGCACCGGTCGCTGGCATGACAAGCCATTTTGGATATTTCTCCTTGGTATTTCTCAACTTAGCGTAGGGTGATGGCTGGTACTGTCACGACCCGCACCCGAATACGTATGAATACACGGGCCACGTCCAGCCTACGTCGCGGTATCGGCGGTAGAACGCTGTCAAGTATACTATACTAACTACAACATCTAAGATCCATAACTAGAAATATACTCATGTCACATCACAAAAACTAAGGAAGATAAGACAAGAAATAATTATAATATCACTAGAACAACTAGAATCTATAATGATCATAAGACAGGAAAATAAAGAAGGAACAACAAGACTAACTAAGGATAACTACCAGGCAACTCACATAGAAGAATAGTGAGATCCACCTCAGCTAGCAACATCATGAAGTCCAATACTGAGGGCACAACTACTCCTAAAATTTTGTCACATATCCAGTCAGGATGTAACGAGCACAAATCTCAAATAATTCTAATTAGACGATATTGAACATGTAGCAGTAAATAGAGAGAATATACAAGAAATCATAAAATATACATGTGAGTATCATGGCAAGGTAAGCTGTAAATCTAGAGCTAGAACAAGGCAAGTAAAACTGATCATGGCATGTACAAGAATCAAGAATCATCTATCTAAGTGTGTGAGTACTAGCTACAACATGTGGCCGGCTTGGGTCTGCACAAGGTCATGATCTAGCCAACCATACGTGTGGTGTATGATTGGCATTCACAAGGTTCACAAGATATACAAGGCGGGTATTGACCACACATCTACACTAATACTCCCCGTCCCCGACCAGTATAGTGGATCCAACCATGACACATGACACGCGATTCTCTGAGAGGGTAGCTAGCCTTCGCAGGAATCGTATCTATACAATGCACAAGGAACAAGAAAAACTTGCACAAGATATACCAAGGAAAGCGAGGAATAACATCTCATGACGGATCCAGAGAAATACCAATCCGTGTGAACAATGTGTCAAGAGAACAAGGGTATCTACACTAAATACAAGAAACATAAACGATATCATAAAACGAAATATTATCAGAAAATGTACTTGCCTGAGATCTGGTGGAATATATCAACTGAGTCCAAGAACAGTGCCTCGAGGACCTATAGGTGGAATACCGTATCAATATAAGGGTTTGGAAGTAAAATCAACTCATACTAAGTCAAACTAGGTCAAGACAAGTCAAGCAAGTCAAACTGGATCAATCTAAGTCAATGGTTGACTTACAGTTGACTTTGGTCATCTGGTCAATACTGGTCAACCCTGGGTCAACTCTAGGTCAAACTTAACCAACATTGACTAACAGTTGACTTTGGGTCAACTGGTCAACTTCGGTCAAGTTCTGGTCAATCTTAGGCTATGGTTGACTTTCGGTTGACTTTTGGTCAAAATAGTCAACTGTGGTCAACCAGGGTCAAAACTAGTCTAACCTAGGTCAAATGTTGACTCTACTTTCGACGTTCAGTCAAAGTAGTCAACCATGGTCAAACTGGGTCAAAGCTAGTCTCTATAAACATCTACAAGGTCAACTTATGAATTTCAGTGATTTAGAAATTACTGAAATCGACGGGTCTCTAAAACAACCCAAAGAAGAAATATTATAATAATAGGATGACACAAAAGGGAAAAAATCTATAGATGTTGTCGGATGATGAAACTAACTTCACCAACGTGTCCAGAATAGTCAAATCAGCTAGGATAGCCTGTCCAAAAGTCCAATTTGGACACAGGGGCAAAACGGTAATTTCGGGCCAAAATAATGTCCGCCGTTGAACACACAATGTGCCAAAATAAAAGTGGACAAAACCTAACAATTATATGTCCACGAATCCATTATGACGATACGAACCCAACGGTATATCCAGAATTGGATTCCGTTGACCCGATCTCAAATTGGTCCGTTGACCAGGACATTGAAATTCCGATTTGCACGGAAAAGCGTGTCGGTGCCAATGTCCTCCAAACTCAGCAAATTATATGTCAACGAGTCCAGAATGACGATACGAATTCAACGGTATATCCGGAATTGGAATCCGATGAGCCGAACTCAAAATGATCCGTTGACCCGGATATTGGTATTCGACTTGCACCGAAATGCGTGCCGGAACCAATGTCCACTAAAACCTAGCAAATTATATGTCAACGAGTCCAAAATGATGATATGAACTCAACGGTATATCAAGAATTGGATTCCGATGAGCCGATCTCAAAGTGACCCGTTGACTCAGAAAGTAGGACCCACTTTGCACCGAAATGCGTGCCAGGGCCCACGTTCTCCAAATCAAGTAAACTTTATATGAAAACATGCCAGAACGACGCCACGAGTCTACTGGTGGTGTCAGAAATTGAATCCGGAGTCCCGGGTTCAAAAATGGAATTTTACAAGTGCAATACTAAGAATTCGAACGGCCAACTTTGTCGTCGAATTCGACCGACCTAACAAGCTCAAACCGAAATGAAATCTAAAGGAGGAAGGAAGGGTTATACCAGCTGTGCACCGGAACTAGTAGCACACAAAACAGAGCTGCGACGACAAAGATATGAACCCGCGAAGTTGGCGTCTTAAAATTGTCCAAAAAGTACAAATTAAAACGTCAACTTGGTGGCCGGTTTTTATGTATCAAACGACGAAATTAACGGATTAAATTTGAGAGGGACGAAGGGGTATATACCGAGATTGAGACGGAGCGAAGAAATCGCCGATCCATTGGTCGGATTGTCCAAAACATTGGTGCGAATTCGCTGCCCTGAGACGCAAATTCTGAAACTTTCCCCCGCGCGCGTCGACGAAACTCCGAGAAAAACGTTTAAATCGCCTAGATGGCGCATCCCGGAGGACGTTGGTTGCCACGGGTGGTGCGCCCGGCCAAGGAGGCCACGGGGGACCGCTCGACGGCCGGCCACGGCGGCGGCACGACGCCGGCAAAACTGCTGCCGCGTGCGCCTAGCTGCGCACAGCTGCTGCGCTGCTGCTGCGGCCTCGCTGGCTGCTGCAGGGCGCACGACGGGGTGGCGAGGGTGGCGGCACGCGGTGGAGGATGGCCGGAGCAGGGGTGGCGAGCGGTGGTTGTAGTGGAATGGTGGTGATGGTGTGGTGTGGTGTGGTGGTGTTGATGGTTATGAAGATGGTGGTGGTTGTGTTGATGAGTAGGAGGAGGAGATGGAATCGGCCAGCCATGGAGGAGCTCGGCCAAAATGGACGGGAAGGAGAGAGTTGGAGGAGCTGGGGAGCTTGGCCATGGGGGATCGACCAAGGGCTGTGGGGGGTTTGTGGTGATGTGTGTAATGGGAAGGAGAGAGAGAGAGAGGATATATATTATATATAAGTGGTGTCACGCCCCGCTCCCGCAGGAGCGATCGTCCTCGCTAAGGCGTGATGCCGCACGGGCCTAGGTTGCGCCCGTGGAAGGCTAAGTCCAGAAACGGGCGATTTGAGCTAGGCCACAGAGTCGCACAGAGTGTCCCCATTTGCAGCGGAAAGTAAACGAACACAAAATTGAAGTGAATTCAAACTCTTTATTGATTTTCAAGAAGTTTACAAGCGGTGCTAGGTCGATATTACAATTCGCTCAAGCTCTCTCTCTGAAACATAAAAGGCGTGCCAAGTGGCTTACAACATGGAATGATTCATGGCGATGTTCCGATACATTATGTCCTGTATATGGTGCTCCAGCTCCTTGCAACGCTCCAAGGCTCGAGAGATAGCTCCGCGCCTTAGCACGTTCAATGGAAGCTCCGCACCCGACGATGTTTCCTGCTTCCTGCAAGCAGACTGTGGGGTTATCAGTACATTATTATGCACTGGTGGGGAGGCTAGATCACCCACAACGCTATCATTACCAAACACGTTCCTTTTACTTTTGTGCATCTCTATCATTCATTGTCTTTCTAATCTTGCCTTAGGATCAATTTCATGGCATATGTCATAACCTATCCCGTGTTGCCAAGATTCAAGTGTCGCATGAAAATACATGCACGACTAACCCATACTTACCGTCCGGCCTTCCCTGTCCCAAGTAAACCAAGTTAGTCAAACAATTCATGTGTAATATCATAACATGATTCTTAGAAACATTCAATCGTGGACGTGTCCCTGCCTCAGTTTCTAGCACGTCGCAGGCGTATTCTCTAACTCATTGTACTAAGTATTCATTATCATTTGGTGTGATACATTTCAATGTCTGTTCAGAGGGCGTTTTGTTCAGATTAACTTAGACCACTTTGATTTCCATGCAAGGACTTGCACGTGGATTGCCACCAGCAAAGCCCACTTAAATCTATATGCACCGGTCGCTGGCATTATAAGCCATTTTGGACATCCAAGCCATTGTATTTCTCAACTTAGCGTAGGGTGCGGACTGGCACACACCCCGTTAAGTCTTTCTTGAAATACTGCAGCACTTACGTCCCCTGGATGGCCAAGTCCGCACCCAGGCAACCCGTAAGCCTTATTTGATTCTGCCTAGGCCGGCCACGATCCTCCCTTTGATCATGCCGCGAAATCCGTATCACCCGTGCACGGGTCCGTCCACGACCATTTCGTATTTTATCGTCATAGGCTAACCCTTAGCCACAATGCATTATCGACCAGGTTGGCGTCCGTGCAGTACGGGTAGCGAGCCCCATTGCACGTGCCCGTCACACCTGTCGCTAACCATTTCTTTCCTTCTTATCTTTTATTTATTCTTTCTTTTCTTTCTTTTCACTTGTCCATTTGTTCATCGATTCATTCACATATTCATTCGTTCATTCGTTGATTCATTTATTCATTCATTCATACATTACGCAACTCCCCGTGCGGGAGTCGCCTTGGCGACCCATCGGTCCTATAGCCTTTCAATGTTGCTATACTCTACTCGGAACGACTATATTGATAGTCTTTCCATTTCATTGTTGTAACCCATTCATTGTTTCATTGTTTGAACGCATCAGGGACGTAAATGTTAGCTTGTGCCTCAGCACGAGCGTGGAGCGCGGTACGAAAGTTCTCATAATTTTCCATATTCCTTTCCATATTCTATACAAGCATACAAGATGGGATTAATCCCTTAGCTAGGTGCGTTGAGTCATTCATTTATTAGCATGTGCGGTGTTATCGCCTAGCGATTCTCGTGATAGTGTCCGCATTGTTAAGTGTCTAGGCTAAGCAGTGACGGGTTCATCGGAGCCACCCACCTTAGCGACGTTCGCATCGGCCGAGCGATACTCCGAGCGCGCCTTTGATAGTCTAAGTCTGGATTCATCTTTGACGGGCCATTGTAAGTCTTGCATCGATTCGCATCGATACTTCATCGGGTCGACACAACTCTTCGAGTCGACGGCTCGTTTGAGTCGTTACACTTGCCGTTTGAATCGGCGTTCCGCTAGGGCGGAGCGGGTCACTACATAATACACCACTCAAAACAAGTCTCGTCCTCGAGACTTCCTGAGTGCAGGCCATCCTACCATTCCTTAACTCGCGTCGTCGTATTTCTTAGGCAATCCCTATCGAACGGCTCTATCGTTCTATGGCACCGAACTATACTCGATACCTTTCCAAGTTTCGCGTTGCATACGTTTGGGCCGATTTTATTGGATAACTTTTCATTTATTTTAGAGTTTATGGTACTTATTCCATTGTTGCATTTTTTTGACTTGGTTGCTCTATCGACGTATCATGGGACTGAAATGGTCGTATGAGGTGTATCGTGACTTATCAAACTCGAGAGTCGTAGGCTAAGGCAAACTCATTCATTCGTTCATGCGCATCGCAACACCCACTTGCAGCTGCATTCGAGTTCATCATATCGCTGAGTTTGGATCGTGCATGTATCCAAGGCGTCCCCCGAACACGTACATTTCAACCAAGCTTAGCGATTAGCGAAGTCGGACAAGCTACTCGTGATAGTTTTGATTTGCCGATCGTTTTGTTAACTTCGATTTAAAACCGAACTCATGTGTATCTCACTATCGTTTGTCTCGGTCCTCGAGATGATTCGGTTCGCTTCTCAAGCGTTCTTGTCTACGAAATCAATACGATTTCTTCTTCTTAGCGGAGTCGACCAAGTCTTAAGTACCTTCCATCCGATTCAGGACCAAGTATCGCACTGTCATCGAGTATGTCTTCCAATCAATGATTCGATTCGTTATTCCAACTTTACTCGTGCATCATCCATCCCTTTCATTCCTTTCGTTTTGGGCCAATCTCATCATCGTTCACGCACACTCCCTGTTTCCCCGTCCTACTCTAAGTCTTGCTGCCACAAGTCTATCGTCCGTCCAGACGATACTTTAAACGCCATCGTACATGTTCAATCACTCGGCATAGGGTCGTTCGCCTATCCGCTAGGTCAGCTCACAAGGTCATAGTTACACGTCAAGTCCGTGGCTCGTCGTGCAAGGTCGTTGCACGACGCTCGCCCCCAAATCCTATGGTCAAACCACTTGTTCGTTTGTACGGGTGTTTCTACCCAAGCTCGTTTCACTCAAATTTCTAACATCGAGCATGATCACCTAACTCGCATCAAGACTTACGTTGCACATATTCATTTCCGTTTAATCACCAGTTCTAACCAATTCGTGTATTCGATTCCGAGGTCATCCAGCTCGACAATACATTGCGCTCCAATCTCACGCAAGTTCAATTATCCACGGCGGTTCATGAATCACCATGCAACACTTCCGCGGAATAATCATTCTCATCGGGGCGTAACTCTTGTTTGAGTTTCAGACTAACCCATTCTCGATACGCGGATTGGACCTACTCAATCCTCAAGTTCAACTCTTCAAGCACACCAATTCATTCTCAAGTCCACCTTTGCGTCAAACCACAAGTTGAAGCAATCAGATTGCCACGCCATCCAAGTTCAATCACTCCCGCTGTATGAATCACCATATCAGCGTTCACGCGGAGTGATCGTCATAATCCGGCACGACGCATGTGCGAGGCTGGAGTTGCGCTCGCATAAGACAAGAACGTCAATATTGTGGTTGTCAACGAAGCAAATCCAAGCATTCATATTTTTATCTAAGCCAAATCTATCTTTTCCTCGACACATTTTTAACATCCCAAGTATAACATCCAACGGAACAACGATATTTGCACGATCGTCATTCGCCGAGTCAGAGTACCCTCGAGTTATCGCATATCAGTCTTTGATACGCCTCAATACCATCGACGATATGCGTAACCTGACGATCTTCCTTTGCAACCGATTTCGAGTCGTGCGTTGATGCTGTTGTCCGAGTTGGATACTCCACAATTTCCTCGATATTCAAGATCAAGTTCGATCGCTATTCCTCAAGCTAGTTTCAAGATCGTTGTCCAAAACTCAAGTCACATTTCATTTGAATCAATCCCAAATCGTACGCGCGATCCTCTAAGTTTCCTCGATCAAGACCATTCATTTTCATTCGTCGTTCTGAATCATTTTCTAACTTGCGTTGCCCATTCATAAGTCGTCCAGCAACATCTCATTCGGGACATTCGAAGTCACGACCAACTAAGCGTGACGCGTTCTAAGGCTTTGCGCGATCGCATCGCCTCGCCGACATACCCGTTCTATCCGTATATCCTGTAGTCTCGCTCGAACAATTTCTATAACGTCCATACACCACTCAGGGTTCGAGCCACTCGACTAGTCGTTGACACTCATTCTTATTCTTCTCCGAGCCTATCGCATACACCACTCGGATTCAAGCCATACTATCTAGTCCTCAATCACGTTCGCGTCATGCGCTAAGATGTCCTTCAGATTCGTTCGACGAATCTCTAGCGTAATCGCTCGCGTCGCCTCGACGTACTAAGTCGTTCACACTAATCCTCAAAATCCAAGCCAATCTTTCCGAGTACGCCTAAGTGTTAACTCGATAGCGTTCCTATCGATAGACACTCACAGTGTATCCCCGTTTTCGATCGAACGATATTTGATGTCGCTCGCAGCCCGATTGCACCCGAAGGTCGAGGTGCGCGACACGCGGACTAAGTTGTGCCGCATAACCATCCCGTTCGAATTTTACTTTGGTCTCGTGTACTCGTTTGCTATGAGCGTAAGCTCATTCAAGCACGCACTGCGTTTGCTAACTCTTAGCATCGGTTCCTTCCAACTCAAGTCCGTCGTGGTGGCACAAGGGCCTTCGCCTATCGATCCCGTCCAACCGAGTACTCGTACGAGCTTTGAAAATATTAGACTTATTGTATGGAACATTCCAAGGCACAACGAGAGAGAGCATACACTTCTTTTGTTTCATCGAGCTTTCAAAACTGAGAAAATCGAAATGATGTCCAAGGACGTAAAGCCGTGCTTTGATACCAATCTGTCATGCCCCGCTCCCGCAGGAGCGATCGTCCTCGCTAAGGCGTAATGCCGTACGGGCCTAGGTTGCGCCCGTACAAGGCTAAGTCCAGAAACGGACAATTTGAGCTAGGCCACAGAGTCGCACAGAGTGTCCCCATTTGCAGCGGAAAGTAAACGAACACAAAATTGAAGTGAATTCAAACTCTTTATTGATTTTCAAGAAGTTTACAAGCGGCGCTAGGCCGATATTACAATTCGCTCAAGCTCTCTCTCTGAAACATAAAAGGCATGCCAAGTGGCTTACAACATGGAATGATTCATGGCGATGTTCCGATACATTATGTCCTGTATATGGTGCTCCAGCTCCTTGCAACGCTCCAAGGCTCGAGAGATAGCTCCGCGCCTTAGCACGTTCGATGGAAGCTCCGCACCCGACGATGTTTCCTGCTTCCTGCAAGCAGACTGTGGGGTTATCAGTACATTGTTATGCACTGGTGGGGAGGCTAGCTCACCCACAACGCTATCATTACCAAACACGTTCCTTTTACTTTTGTGCATCTCTATCATTCATTGTCTTTCTAATCTTGCCTTAGGATCAATTTCATGGCATATGTCATAACCTATCCCGTGTTGCCAAGATTCAAGTGTCGCATGAAAATACATGCACGACTTACCCATACTTATCGTCCGGCCTTCCCTGTCCCAAGTAAACCAAGTTAGTCAAACAATTCATGTGTAATATCATAACATGATTCTTAGAAACATTCAATATCGTGGACGTGTCCCTGCCTCAGTTTCTAGCGCGTCGCAGGCGTATTCTCTAACTCATTGTACTAAGTATTCATTATCATTTGGTGTAATACATTTCAATGTCTGTTCAGAGGGCATTTTGTTCAGATTAACTTAGACCACTTTGATTTCCATGCAAGGACTTGCACGTGGATTGCCACCAGCAAAGCCCACTTAAATCTATATGCACCGGTCGCTGGCATTACAAGCCATTTTGGACATCCAAGCCATTGTATTTCTCAACTTAGCGTAGGGTACGGACTGGCACACACCCCGTTAAGTCTTTCTTGAAATACTGCAGCACTTACGTCCCCTGGATGGCCAAGTCCGCACCCAGGCAAGCCGTAAGCCTTATTTGATTCTGCCTAGGCCGGCCACGATCCTCCCTTTGATCATACCGCGGAATCCATATCACCCGTGCACGGGTCCGTCGGGTCCGTCCACGACCATTTCGTATTTTATCGTCATAGGCTAACCCTTAGCCACAATGCATTATCGACCAGGTTGGCGTCCGTGCAGCGCGGGTAGCGAGTCCCGTTGCACGTGCCCGTCACACCTGTCGCTAACCATTTCTTTCCTTCTTATCTTTTATTTATTCTTTCTTTTCTTTCTTTTCACTTGTCCGTTTGTTCATCGATTCATTCACATATTCATTCATTCATTCGTTGATTCATTTATTCATTCATTCATACATTACGCAACTCCCCGTGCGGGAGTCGCCTTGGCGATCCATCGGTCCCATAGCCTTTCAATGTTGCTATACTCTACTCGGAACGACTATATTGATAGTCTTCCCGTTTCATTATTGTAACCCATTCATTGTTTCATTGTTTGAACGCGTCAGGGACGTAAATGTTAGCTTGTGCCTCAGCACGAGCATGGAGCGCGGTGCGAAAGTTCTCATAATTTTCCATATTCCTTTCCATATTCTATACAAGCATACAAGATGGGATTAATCCCTTAGCTAGGTGCGTTGAGTCATTCATTTATTAGCATACGCGGTGTTATCGCCTAGCGATTCTTGTGATAGTGTCCGCATTGTTAAGTGTCTAGGCTAAGCAGTGACGGGTTCATCGGAGCCACCCACCTTAGCGACGTTCGCATCGGCCGAGCGATACTCCGAGCGCGCCTTTGATAGTCTAAGTCTGGATTCATCTTGACGGGCCATTGTAAGTCTTGCATCGATTCGCATCGATACTTCATCGGGTCGACGCAACTCTTCGAGTCGACGACTCGTTTGAGTCGTTACACTTGCCGTTTGAATCAGCGTTCCGCTAGGGCGGAGCGGGTCACTACAGTGTGTGTGTATGATATTAATAAGAGATAGAGAGAGAGAATGTAGAGAGAGGGGGAGAGTGCTCTCAGCCACATGGGGGGGGGGGTTGTCCTGATGGGAGAGGGGAGGGGTGTAGGTGTGTAGGTGTTTTAAATGGGAGTGAGAGAGGGAAGTATGCATATATATATGTATATAGATATTTGTAAAGTGGAGAGAGAAAATAGATATTTATACATAAAAAGCGATATTTAGGGTAGAGGAAAAATATCAGTGGGAGTATGGGCAATCAAGATAGAGGGCAACATGGAGCTGGGGTTGGGTTCAGTAGAGCCGGGCTGGGCCAAAATCGGACATGAGGCAATAATTAAATTAAAATGGGTATTTAAAATCATGGGTAAATAAGTAGCATGTGGGGGCTCAAATAAATGGGACACAAGTGGCAGGCGGGTAGTAGGCTTTATGTGGGCCATGCCCCTATTTGGGGTCGACTAGGTTGGATCGATGTCGGGTCCCGAAATTGAATTAAAAATTAAATCAGGTTTTACGGTAGATAATTAATTGGCCTAAATTGACCCAAAAGTTGTGCGAAGAAAATGAATCACAAGATGGTGTGTCTGAGTGGGACACGAAGGTCATGGACGAGAGTGTCTCGAGTAGATCATGCACAAGTTGGTTTCGAGAAAATGACAGGTCTGGTCCTCCTAAATTAAAGTCATGTCAATGTGCAAAACGATGATCAAGGAAAAGAGTGGGAATTCAATTAATAATTAAATGATCTAAATTGACCCGAACTTGCGCGAAGCAGAAAGAGTACAAGGGAACAAGTTCGAGTGGGACACGAAATATCAATGTGATAATCTCGTCTACTACAAACTCCAAGAAGGAAGTTTCCAGAGACTGGCATCCCTGATGCTCTAGAATTCCAAGTCACGGTAAAGAGCATTTAATGATTAAAATTAATTTAAATAGAATAAATTATCGAGAATAATTATTTAGAAAATTCGAAAATAAATCCCAAAAATTCAGGGGGCTTACATCCTACCCACCTTATAAAAATTTCGTCCTCGAAATTAAAGGTTGGTAGTGGGGTTAAAACATGATAGAAAATTTAGGCAATATTTTAGGCACGATCTAAAAATGACGAGTTTTGTACGATCAAGATAATCGATTTAAAATTGTTCAGGCACGATGAGGAATTTGGCACGATAGAATCATGATACGAACAAAATCATATGTGCATGATTTCAAAATAAGTCAAATCACTGGGACACATTTTAGAGACGATTAAGAAATCGAAGATATAATTGAAGTTCAAGTACGGGATGATTTGTAGGACTTAGGTTGATGGAAATCAACCCGAAAGTCGCATAGAGTCTTATAGGCCCGATCAAGGGTTAAGGAGTATGATTAATAAAATTATGAAATACGATCCAAGTTCGAATGTGATTAAAATTGGAAATAGTCTAAGTTCACTTGGCACGATAAACAAGACGACCAAAATTGATTGGTCCTCGCTAAGGCGTGATGCCGTACGGGCCTAGGTTGCGCCCGTGCAAGGCCAAGTCCAAAAACGGCCGATTTGAGCTAGGCCACAGAGTCGCACAGAGTGTCCCCATTTGCAGCGGAAAGTAAATGAACACAAGTAAAGCGAATTCAAACTCTTTTATTGATATTCAAGAAGTTTACAAGCGGCGCTAAGCCGATATTACAAGTCGCTCGAGCTCTTTCTCTGAAACATAAAAGACGTGTCAAGTGGCTTACAAGATGGAATGATTCATGGCGATGTTCCGATACATTATGTCCTGTATAGGGTGCTTCAGCCACTACCAAAATACACTCATTTAGCGACGATTATTAGCGATGGACTTATTCCGTCGGTATTAGCGACGGTTTCGTGGCCGCTCAGCGACTGCTTACCGACTACAATCCTTTGTCATTTTATTTTAATTTTAGGGGGAGGAAAGGTCGCACATCCATCGCTAGAGTGTCGGTGTTTAGCGACGGAGTTTTAGTCGTCGCTACACAGTCGATTATTTTGGCGGAAATTGTGTAGAAAATTGGCGGGACATATTCTCGACGCCTTAGCGACGGATGTGCAGTCGACACTTATCCAAAAAGGCGACCGATTGGCGACGGTGTTTTACCAGTCGCTCGTCCGTCGCTAAATAAACGTTCCAGACTTTAAATGGAACGGCGGGGGGAACTTTTCGCATTCCCTCCAAATTTATTCTCTCTCTCTCTCTCTCTCTCTCTCTCTCTCTCTCTCGCCGGTGTCGGCTTCGGTGATCGGCGTCGATGTCGTCGTCGACGTCGGCGTCCTCTCCCCTCTCTCTCCCGAAGGTAACCCCCCTCTCTCTCTCTCTCGATCTCTCTCTCTCTCTTTCGTTTATATGGTCTGTCCGTCGCGATTGGGGCTGGCCGTCCGGGCTTGGCGGCTGGCTTGGGTCGGGGGCTGGGCTGGGCTTGGGGCGGAGGCGTCGGGTCTGGGAGGCGGGCTTGGGGTTGGGGCGTCGGGGGTGGGCGGGCGTCGGGGTCTGGGAGGCTGGCTTGGGGTTGGGGCGTCGGGGCTGGGCGGTTGGCTTGGGTCGGGTCTGGGCGTAGGCTTGGGGCAGGGGCATCGGGGTCTGGGGGCGGTGGCTTCGGCGGGCTGGGCGGTGGGCTTGGGTTGGGGCGTCGGGGGCTGGGCGGCTGGCTTGGGTCGGGGCTGGGCTCTGGCTTGGGGCGGAGCGTCGGGGGCTGGGCGGCTGGCTTGGGGCGGAGGGTCGGGGCTTGCGGCTGGCTTGGGTTGGGGGCTGGGCGGCTGGCTTGGGGCGGCGGCGTCGGCTGGGCGGCTGGCTTGGGTTGGGGCTGGGCGGCTGGCTTGGGGCGGCGGCGTCGGGGCTGGGCGGCTGGCTTGGGCGGGTACGTCGGGGCTATTTGCAACCGACGCACACCCATAAGCACTCTTCATATATAATGCAACCGAACTACTGGGCGGCGGGCATGGGGCGGCGGGCTTTGGTCGGGGCGCGCGGGTGGCTTTGCTTCTCAAATTCATCTGAGTTTATATTGGCTAAATAATGTGTTATCCATATTGGGTGTTCCATTAGTTTGGTGGTGTTTGGATTAGTAAATGTGAATATATATGGGGTTTGGATTCATGGTGTATATGTTCACTGTCTCAAGGACAGTGCGAGTTCTATCAGTTGTGTGCTTCTGTATAGATGTATATACAGAAGCACACAACTGAGTTCTATCAGTTGTGTGCTTCCGACCCTCATCCCTCGGCAATGATGATACGAGTTCTATCAGTTGTGTGCTTCCGACCCTCATCCCTCGGCAATGATGATACGACAACCTATCACTATATCTTATATAGTAGTAGATGATGTCTTAGTATTACATTTGAGTTCATCTTGATTCTGTTACGTACGTCCTTCAGATACTAGATACGATAAGAACATATACTACACCATATGTACAGAACATATGATCACACTAATATATGCTTGAATGAATCTTGGGTTGTCTTCTGAGCCATCCGTTCTCACACTTGGCAAAAAATCGAATTTTTTATACTTTATCGGCTTTCGAAAATGTACTCAAATTACATGATGGTTCCTTTAGTTCTTGCTTCTGTTACAATTATTATTTGTGACTATCGATCTTACCAGATGGCACCCATGACCCGAGGAGCGACACGTTTTGAGGAAAATAGTGAATGCTGAGGTGGCTCCTCCTACAGTTAAGGAGGAAGTGGCACCGGTTGCTAGTGAGACCGGGAGTTCTATTCATCCAGCACCGGTAGCTAGTGAGACTGAGAGGACTCTTCATGCAGTCCTTGCAAGGGACGACAGCTCTCCTCGCGCCAAAAATCTCGCTTTTTCGAGGTGGTTGCGTGAACGTATCACCGAGCGTTTGCGTGAGCAGCGTGGTTCTCATTAGCTATTGTACTTATTTGTATTGGACTATTTGTATTGGGTTGTTTTTGTATTAGACTATTTGTATTGGACTACATATTAAGTTATTTTTGTATTAGACTATTTGTACTGTCCTCCGACCCTCATCCCTCGGCAATGATGATACGACAACCAACAAGAGAGAATACTAGATCCATCTCAGTATGACGTAACTCTGATAGATCACAATTACAAGAATGATATCAGTAGTGGGATTGAGTGCTGGAGGAGATATTATCAGAGAATACATCCTACTCAGATGGGTCTCCCACCGTTACTAATTTTTTCTGACAGCATAGTAGATGTGCTCCGTCAACAGATTCTTGCTCCGAGCCAAAACTTTGTCCCGGAGCTCAAGTGGACATCCTTCGTGTAGAGCTCGAGTGAGAGGTTCCTGACAGCATGGTGGTCTCATTTGTCAAAGTATCCATGCTCATCCCACATTGGTTGTGGGACGAGCACTGATACTTTGACAAAGGAGACCACCATGCTGTCAGGAACCTCTCACTCGAGCTCTACACGAAGGATGTCCACTTGAGCTCCGGGGCAAAGTTTTGGCTTGGAGTCAGATTCTGTTGACGGGAGCACATCCACCATGCTGTCAGAAAAAAATAGTAACGGTGAGAGACCCATCTGAGTAGGACGTATACTCTGATAGTATCCCCTCCAGTACTCAATCCCACTACTGATATCATTCTTGTAAAGGTGATCTCTCAAGTATACGTCTACTCAGATGGATCTCTCAGAGTCTCCTCTCCGGTTGTTGTGTTTCGAGCCATCCGTTCTCACAGAGGGTCCTATTTTGAATTCTATATTTTGTATTTTGGTTTCTGTATTTTGTATTTTGGTTTCTGTATTTTGGCTCCAGCTCCATTTGCATTAATCTACGTACGACATGGTGATCAGGACATAGTCCCTGCAGCCATTTGTATGTGCATATTTGGTCTATGTGATTCTTGGATAATTGGTGTGCATTATATATTGGTTTGGTTTATGTATATTTTTGTGAACAGGAAAAGTATTGCACCATATGTACAGAACATAGATGATTCACACTAATGGTGATCAGGACATAGTCCCCTGCAGCCATTCGACTGACGAGGCAGAAACTATGCAAGTAGCCTTAGATAAAGTTGACTGTCCTCCGACCCTCATCCCTCGGCAATGATGATACGACAACCTATCACTATATCTTATAGTAGTAGATGATGTCTTAGTATTACATTAGTGAGTTCATCTTGATTCTGCTACGTCCTTCAGATACTAGATACGATAAGAACATATACTACACCATATGTACAGAACATAGATGATTCACACTATTGTATGCTAGAATGAATCTTGGCTTTTGTTCTGAGCCGTCCGTTCTGATCAAGCATCTTCCTTCTCCTCGTCCTCCACCATGGCTCTGAACAAATCTGCTCCTCCCTCTACTTCCCTTCTTCTTATTTGACTCTCTCAGCAACATATGACATCCACCTCAAGTGTAGAGTCGGGGGAGAAGAAGTGGACAAGAAGAGGAGGGGAAGCAGCACAGCCGACGGCATGACCCGGAGGAAGTACAGAGGTTTTCTTCAACAGCCGTAGGAGAACTATAAGGATATATCTTTTAGCGACATGTCATCTTGTCAAAGACCCTTCATGTGAATATCATGTTACCATGGTGTCGGAAGACTAACATGTCATAAGTTTTTAAGCCGTGTGATATAATCTTCCCAACTCTTTCCTCCTCTGTAGTAATCTTGCATTATTACATAGCAGGAAAGATTTTTGAGGATTATGTCAAAATACACGGCTTAGAATCTCGCTTGACATGTTAGTCTTCCGACACCGCGGTAACATGATTGTCACATTAAGGGTCTTTGACAATGTGATATGTCGCTAAAAAGATATATCCTTATAGTTCTCCTACGGTTGTTGAAGAAAACCTCTGTACTTCCTCCGGGTCATGCCGCCGGCTGTGCTGCTTCCCCCTCATCTTTCTGCCCACTTCTTCTCCCCCGACTCTACACTTGAGCTGGATGTCATATGTTGCTGAGAGAGTCAAATAAGAAGAAGGGAAGTAGAGGGAGAAGCAGATTTGTTCAGAGCCATGGTGGAGAAGAGGAGAAGGAAGATGCTTGATCAGAACGGATGACTCAGAACACAAGCCAAGATTCATTCTAGCATACATTAGTGTGAATCATCTATGTTCTATACATATGGTGTAGTATATGTTCTTATCGTATCTAGTATCTGAAGGACGTAACAGAATCAAGATGAACTCACTAATGTATGCTAGAATGAATCTCGGGTTGTGTTCTGAGCCATTCGTTCCGATACTTGGCAATTAAGCCATTCGATTGGCGAGGCAGAAACTATAAGGCTACTTGCACGTTCTTCCAACTTTAAATTACAAGATTACTATATTAGGCAGAAACTATACGACCGATACATGTACATATTGGATATAGGACGATACCAATTTGTTAAGGCCAATACCAATATGATACGTCCTATACCAATCCGATAGACCGATACATGCTTGATACACTAGATACTAAGTACATCTGGCCTATACCAGCGGATCTACAAATTACTGCACGATAGGCCCAACGACTCCAGTTACATCCGGTTATTGGTGAGTACATGATTACATAGTAATTCTGTTAGTCTTGTGATACAGATTTTTACTCATGCTACCAACGTCACAACTTTTCCAGTGCTGCTCCCTCTAATGATGATGAACGCAAAAAACCAACGTCACAACTTTTATAACTTGAGTAAATTTCTTTACCCTATATGAAAATTTCTGTTGTCATAAAGATGGCTCCTAGGACTCGTCGAGGTGGTGCTGCTAGTCGAGGAAGGGGTCGAGGCAAGAAACCCTTGGAGGTCGACACGGAGGAAGTCTCCGTCGTCAAACAAGAGCCGGTGACTGTTAAGGAGAAGGTGTTACCAAAGGTCGAGGTCAAGGAAGAACCGAGGACCATCAGGGAAGAGATTGCTCCCAAGCTTGAAGCTAAGGAGGAGCCATCGTCAAAGAGTAGTAGCATCGGGACCGACCCTCCTGTCCCTACAGAAGACCTCAACCAGATTGAGCCTTCGTATGCAAAGTGGCTGATAGAATGGTACATGCCTCAACGCAACTATCATCCCTGGCTGTGAGAATTCATCGTCTGACTTGTGGTCATTGTTGAGGCGAAAGTCGATTTTCCTATGTGTTTTGGAATATTTGTGAAAATTTTGGAATATTTGTGTTATGATCGGTCGCCAGGATTGGATATTAGGTTACTGTAACTGGCCAACTCTTTCCTATGTGTTTTGGAATATTTGTGAAAAATTTGGAATATTGTGCAATGATCGGATTATAACGATGGATATTAGGTTACTCTTCCGGATAATTGATGTCTATTTTATATTAATTTGGTTTGGTCTATATGATTCTTGGATAATTGGTGTACATTAAATTCGTATGTGCATTACTTGGTCTATGTGATTCTTGGATAATATGACTGCATTATATATTTGGTCTGTGTGATTGTTGGATAATTGGTGTGCATTATATATTGGTTTGGTTTATGCATATATTTGTGAACAGGGAAAGTGCTGCAATTTTTTTCCCAAAAAACCCAGTTAGCGACGGACTAGTGACCGTGTAGCGACGGATACTCCCAGTTTCCGACGGGTTGTCGACGGGTAATCCGTCGCTATCTGGAGTTTTTAAAATATTTTCAGGCAGCAACGGGTTATCGACGGATTATCCGTCGGTAACGTTCTGGTGGTATAAGCTTCGACGGACTAGCGACGGAAAGGCCGTCGCCAGGGCGACTGGTAGACAGCCGCTAATCAGTCGCTCTAAATAGTGACGGCGTAGCGACGGCAAGTCCGTCGACATGGTTCTGGAAATGCATGAAAATTTCAGAACCATGGCGACGATAATCAGTCAGAACTCCGTCGCTGTGGCGTCGCCGTAGCGACGGGTTAGCGACTACGATTCTGTCGCCATGGTGCTGGAAATGCCAAGCTTTTCCAGAACCTGCTCGACGGATAGTCCGTCAGGAATCCGTCGGAAAGCGGTCGTTAATTACCGACGCCTTGCGACGCATTAGCGACGGAATGATACAATCTGATACGCTGTTACGACGGGTTACCGACGGAAATGTACGTCGCTATAGCCTACACAGTTCAGTACTTAAAAGCTGAAGTGGACGGCAGTCCGTCGGACATCCGTCGCTAAGGCTTCGTATTGTAACATCGAATATCCGTCGCTAGTCCGTCATGTGACGACAACTTAGCGACAGAAGGTTATTAGCGACGAGCTGATTGCCGACGGATGTTTTTGACCAATATCCGTCGGTACTCGGTCGCTAATTGTATTTACCGTCGTCTTAGCGACGGATGTGGCCGTCGCTAAAACGATAAATTTTGGTAGTGAGCTTCTTGCAACGTCCCAAGGCCCCAGAGTTGGCTCCGCGCCTTAACACGTTCGATGGAAGCTCCGCACCCGCCGGCGTCTCCTGCATCCTGCAAGCAGACTGTGGGGTTATTAGTACATTGTTATGCACTGGTGGGGAGGCTAGCTCGCCCACAATGCTATCATTACCAAACACGTTATATTTACTTTTGTGCACCGTCTATCATTCATTGTCTTTCTAATCTTGCCTTAGGATCAATTTCATGGCATATCTCATAGCCTATCTCGTGTTGCCGAATACAAGTGTCGCATGGAAAATACATGCACGACTTACCCATACTTAACGTCCGGCTTCCCTGTCCAAAGTAAACCAAGTTAGTCAACAATTCATAAGGAATAACTTAACGTGTCTCATGTAAACTTTCAATATCAAGAGCGTGTCCCTGCCTCGGGTCCTAGCATGTCGTAGGCACGTTCTCTAACTCATTTTGTATGAATTACTCTTTATTGACTTGGTATGTTACATTTCAAGCATGTTCAGGGTGTTATATTCCGAGCATGTTCAGGCACTTGTTCGTTTTACTTAGACTACTTTGATTTCAATGCAAGGACTTGCACGTGGATAGCCACCAGCAAAGCCCACTTAATCTATATGCACCGGTCGCTGGCATGACAAGCCATTTTGGACATTTTTCCTTGGTATTTCTCAACTTAGCGTAGGGTGATGGCTGGTACACCCCGTTAAGTCTCTTGAAATACCCTGCACTTACGTCTTCCGGTGCCCAAGCCCGTACCCAGGCAGTCCGCAAGCCCCGCTTTTGATTCCGCCTAGGCCGGCCACGGTATACTCCACACAACGCCCGTGCCGCAGAATCCTTCCACTACACAGCCACGGTATACTCCACACAACGTCCGTGCCGTTTGTCCACGACCATTTTGTATTATCTTGTCATTTAAACTTAGCGGCTATCTCCGAGCCGTAGGCTAACCCTTAGCCATAATGCGTTATCGACCAGGTTGGCGTCCGTGCAGCGCGGGTAGCGAGCCCCGTTGCACGTGCCCGTCATACCTGTCGCTAACCATTCTTTTCTTTCTTATCTTTCATGTATTCTTTCTTTCATTTCTTTCTTTCACTTGTTCGTTCGTTCATAGATTCACTCATGTATTCATTCATTCATTCGTTGATTCATTCATTCACGCATTACGCAACTCCCAGTGTGGGAGTCGCCTTGGCGACCCATCGGTCCCATAGCCTTTCAATGTTGCTATACTCTACTCGGAACGACTATATTGATAGTGTTCCCGTTTTATTGTTGTAACCCATTCATTGTTTCATTGTTGTAACCCATTCATTGTTTCATTGTTGGCCGCATAACATAAACGTAAGCTTGTGCCTTAGCACGAGCGTGGAGCGCGGTACGAGAGTTCACATTTTCCAAGTTTCTTTCCATATTCTATACAAGCATACAAGATGTGATTATTCCCTTAGCTAGGTGCGTTGAGTCATTTATTAGCATGCACGGTGTTATCGCCTAGCGATTCTAGCAAGTGTGCTGCAATTATTATGTGTCTAGGCTAAGCAAAGACAGGTTCATCGGAGCCACCCACCTTAGCGATGTTCGCATCGGCCGAGCGATACTCCGAGCGCGCCTTTGAAAGTTTAAGTCTGGATTCATCTTGACGGGCCAATGTAAGCCCTGCATCGACTCTTCATCAGGTCGATGCCAACTCTCCGGGTCGACGGCTCGTTCGAGTCGTTGCACTTGCCGTTTGAATCGGCGTTCCGCTAGGGCGGAGCGGGTCGTTACATAATACACCACTCAAAATAAGTCTCGTCCTCGAGACTTCTTGAGTGCAGGTCATCCTATCATTCCTTAACTCGTGTCGTCGTGTTTCTTAGACAATTCTATCGAACGGCTCTATTGTTCGATGGCATCGAACCATGCTCGATACTTTTCTAAGTTCCGTGTCGCATACGTTTGGTCGATTTTATTGAATAACTTTTCATTCATTTTAGAGTTGTTGGCACTTATTCAATTCAAGTATTTCTTCGTCTTGGTTGCTATTTGTTCGTGTCATGGGACTAAAAATGGTCGCACGAGGCACGTTATAATTTATCAAGTGTGCGGATCGTGGGTTGAGGCAAACTCACTTTCGTTTATCTCGGTCATTGAGATGACCCGATTCGCTTCTCAAGCGTTCGTGTCAACTAAATCAGTATGATTTCTTCTTAGCGGGGTCGACCAAGTCTAAGTAATTTTTGTCCGATTCAAGACTAAGTATTGCACTATCGTCGAGCATATCTTCCTATCAATGGTTTAACTCATTATACCAACTTTTACTTGTATGATATCGATTCCATATCATTTACTTGTTTAGGGCCAATCTCATTGTCGTTCACACACACTCCGCTCACACGTTTCTTGGATTTCGAGCCACGCTCGTACTAGTATCATTCCTTTCTTTTAACACGATTCCAAGTTCTCGATACTCTTCCAATCCTCAAGTCTTATTTGGAATTCAATGTGTCACTTGGTTAGATCGTGCACGCATTCCAGGCGTCCCCAAACTACATGCACTCACCAAACCGCGTAATAGAGAATTCATCATTCTCACTCGAGTCGCATCGTGCACATACTCCGACATCCCTGAAATATATGCATGTCAGCCGAGTCTCGTGAGCAGGGTTTCCTATATTCGTGATTCATGCTATCCATCCATGCCAATCCTCAAGATCAATCTTTCGATTGCTAACAATTGAAACAGGGCGTCTCGCCTAACCGCTAGGCCATTTCTCAAGGCTAAGTCAATGTCAGGATTGGAATCATAGTTCCCCAACAATAATGCCAACACTGACCCCACGCCTAGGGTCAAACCAAAGTCAATAGTACGGGAGTTTTCTACCCAAGCTCGCGTCACTCAGATTTCTAAACATCGAGCACGATCACCTATTCGCATCAATGTATTCGTTGCGCATATTCGAATCCATTCAAATCACCCAATCGACATACTTCACATATCCATTCTAACCAATTCATGTATTCGATCACGAGGTCATCCAGCTCGACAATACATTGCGTCTCAATCTCACGCGAGTCCGATTATCCACGGTGGTTCATGAATCACCATACAACGCTCCCGCGGAATAATCATTCTCATCGGGGCGTAACTCTTGTTTGAGTTTAGAAAAACTCCTTCTCGATACGCGGATTGGACCTACTCAATCCTCAAGTTAAATCATCAAACACACTGATTCAGTCTCGAGTTTACCTTTGCGTCAAACCACAAGTCGAAGCAATCAAATTGCCACGCCATCCAAGTTCAATCACTCTCGCTGTATGAATCACCATATCAGCGCTCACGCGGAGTGATCGTCCTAATCCGGCACGACGCATGCGCGAGGCTAGAGTTGCGCTCGCATAAGACAAGAACGTCAACGTTGTGGTTATCAACGAAGCAAATCCAAGCATTCTCATTTTTATCCAAGCCAAATCAATTCGACAGTCTGACCGTCATGCGTCCAACTAGAAAATCCTCGAGCCAAGTCTATCTTTTCCTCGACACATTTTAACATCCCAAGTATAGCATCCAACGGAACAATAACATTTGCACGATCGTCATTCGCCGAGTCAGAGTACCCCCGAGTTATCGTATATCGATCTTTGATACACCTCAATACCATCGACGATATGCGTAACCTGACGATCTTCCTTTGTAACCGATTTCAAGTCGTACGTTGATGCTGTTGTCCGAGTTGGATATTCCATAATTTCATTTAATATTCACGATCAAGTTCAACTGTTATTCCTCAAGCTAGTTTCAAGATCGTTGCTCAAACTCAAGTCACAATTCATTTGAATCAATCCAAAATCGTACGCGCGATCCTCTAAGTTTTCTCGATCAAGACCATTCATTTTCATTCATCGTTCTTAACCATTTTCTAACTCGCATTGCCCATTGACAATTTGTCCAGCGATATCTCGTTCGAGACTTTTGAAGTCATAGCCAACTAAGCGTGACACGTTCTAAGGCTTTGCGCGATCGCATCGCTTGCCGACATACTCGTACGATCCGTAAATCCTTTAGTCTCGCTCGAATAATTTCTATGACGTCCATACACCACTCAGGGTTCGAGCCACTCGACTAGTCATCGACACTCATTCTTATTCTTCTCCGAACCTATCACATACACCACTCGGATTCAAGCCATACGATCTAGTCCTCAATCACGTTCGCGTCATGCGCTAAGACATCCTTCAGATTCGTTCGACGAATCTCTAGCGTAATCGCTCACGTTGCCTCGATGCACTAAGTCATTCGTACTAATCCTCAAAATCTAAGCCAATCTTTCGGGTACGCCTAAGCGTTAACTCGATAGCGTTCCTATCGATAGACACTCAAAGTGTATCTCCGTTCTCGATCGAGCGATACTTGATATCGCTAGCAACCCGATTGCACCCAAAAGTCGAGGTGCGTAACACGCGGACTAAGTTGTGTCGCATAACCATCTCGTGCGGACCATATTTAAGTTTGCACGCTCATTTGCTAGGTCGACGCAAGACTAGTCAGGCACGCATGCGACATGTTAACTTAACATGTGTTCTCTATCGAGTCAAGTTTGCGACGTTTGGCACAAAGGCCTTCGCCTATCGATCCCATTCAACCGAGTACTTGTACGAGCTTTTGAAAATATTAGACTTATTGTATGAAACATCCCAAGGCATAATGAGAGAGAGCGTACCCATCTTTTGTTTTCAACCGAGCTTTCAAAACTGAGAAAATCGAATGAAGTCCAAGGACGTAAAGCCGTACTCTGATACCAATCTGTCACGCTCCGCTTCCGTAGGAGCGATCGTCCTCGCTAAGGCGTGATGCCGTACGGGCCTAGGTTGCGCCCGTGCAAGGCCAAGTCCAGAAACGGTCGATTTGAGCTAGGCCACAGAGTCGCACAGAGTGTCCCCATTTGCAGCGGAAAGTAAATGAACACAAGTAGAAGCGAATTCAAACACTTTTATTGATATTCAAGAAGTTTACAAGCGGCGCTAAGCCGATATTACAAGTCGCTCGAGCTCTCTCTCTGAAACATAAAAGACGTGCCAAGTGGCTTACAAGATGGAATGATTCATGACGATATTTCGATACATTATGTCCTGTATAGGGTGCTTCAGCTTCTTGCAACGTCCCAAGGCCCCAGAGTTGGCTCCATGCCTTAACACGTTCGATGGAAGCTCCGCACCCGTCGGCGTCTCCTGCATCCTGCAAGCAGACTGTTGGGTTATCAGAACATTATTATGCACTGGTGGGGAGGCTAGCTCGCCCACAATGCTATCATTACCAAACACGTTATATTTACTTTTGTGCACCGTCTATCATTCATTGTCTTTCTAATCTTGCCTTAGGATCAATTTCATGGCATATCTCATAGCCTATCTCGTGTTGCCGAATACAAGTGTCGCATGAAAAATACATGCACGACTTACCCATACTTACCGTCCGGCCTTCCCTGTCCAAAGTAAACCAAGTTAGTCAACAATTCATAAGGAATAACTTAACGTGTCTCATATAAACTTTCAATATCAAGAGCGTGTCCCTGCCTCGGGTCCTAGCATGTCGTAGGCACGTTCTCTAACTCATTTTGTATGAATTACTCTTTATTGACTTGGTATGTTACATTTCAAGCATGTTCAGGGTGTTATATTCCGAGCATGTTCAGGAGGCACTTGTTCGTTTTACTTAGACTACTTTGATTTCAATGCAAGGACTTGCACGTGGATAGCCACCAGCAAAGCCCACTTAATCTATATGCACCGGTCGCTGGCATGACAAGCCATTTTGGACATTTTCCCTTGGTATTTCTCAACTTAGCGTAGGGTGATGGCTGGTACAACCCCGTTAACTCTCTTGAAATACCCTGCACTTACGTCTCCCGGTGCCCAAGCCCGCACCCAGGCAGTCCGTAAGCCCCGCTTTTGATTTCGCCTAGGCCGGCCACGGTATACTCCACACAACGCTCGTGCTGCAGAATCCTTCCACTATACGGCCACGGTATACTCCACACAACGCCCGTGCCGTTTGTCCACGACCATTTCGTATTATCTTGTCATTTAAACTTAGCGGCTATCTCCGAGCCGTAGGCTAATCCTTAGCCATAATGCGTTATCGACTAGATTGGCGTCCGTGCAGCGCGGGTAGCGAGCCCCGTTGTACGTGCCCATTACACCTGTCGCTAACCATTCTTTTCTTTCTTATCTTTCATGTATTCTTTCTTTCATTTCTTTCTTTCACTTGTTCGTTCGTTCATAGATTCACTCATGTATTCATTCATTCATTCATTCGTTGATTCATTCATTCACGTATTACGCAACTCCCAGTGTGGGAGTCGCCTTGGAGACCCATCGGTCCCATAGCCTTTCAATGTTGCTATACTCTACTCGGAACGACTATATTGATAGTCTTCCCATTTTATTGTTGTAACCCATTCATTGTTTCATTGTTGTAACCCATTCATTGTTTCATTGTTGGCCGCATAAGGAACATAAACATAAGCTTGTGCTTTAGCACGAGCGTGGAGCGCGGTACGAGAGTTCACATTTTCCAAGTTCCTTTCCATATTCTATACAAGCATACAAGATGGGATTATTCCCTTAGCTAGGTGCGTTGAGTCATTTATTAGCATGCACGGTGTTATCGCCTAGCGATTCTAGCAAGTGTGCTGCAATTATTATGTGTCCAGGCTAAGCAAAGACAGGTTCATCGGAGCCACCCACCTTAGCGATGTTCGCATCGACCGAGCGATACTCCGAGCGCGCCTTTGAAAGTTTAAGTCTGGATTCATCTTGACGGGCCAATGTAAGCCCTGCATCGACTCTTCATCAGGTCGATGCCAACTCTACGGGTCGACGGCTCGTTCGAGTCGTTACGCAACCTTCCTAGAAGTGTTGCGTTGGAACATTGTCTTTACAATTGTTTTATATTCTCAGTTTTCTATCAAAAAATTGTGCCCCGGCAATAACAATCTCAAAGCTTTATTGCTACGATGGAAAACGTTAATGCTTCACTCCTCAATACTGACTTTTGCAAATTAGAAAAGTTTGATGGAGAGCATTATCAAGTCTGGAAGAGGAAGGTTTTTCTCACTCTTCAACTCAGAGACGTGGATCACGTGCTTCTTGAAGAGGAACCTACCGTTCCAGATACTGGGTCTGCTGCCGCAATCTCTGCGGCTACTAAACTTCAGGCCAAGTGGAGAAGAGAAATAGTATTTGCAGGCTGCTTATCCTGAATGCTATGGAGGATTCCCTTGTAGAATCCTATTCTAAGAAGAATATCGCTAGAGACATATGGGAGTCTCTAGAAAAACTCTACGAAGAAGACAAGAACCGCAATAAAATATTTGTGGTTGAAAAATATCACAAGTGGTTCTTTGAGGACGAAAAGTCTATGCTGCCGCAGGTGAAGGAGTTCCTGAAACTGCGATAGAAGCTGGAAGACGAGGCGATGCCCCTCCCCGACAAGTTTGTTGTTAGAGGAATTATCTCAAAGCTCTCCGCTGGATGGAGCAAGTTCTATGCAAACATGCATAGGAAGAAGCTTGAGATCAGCCTTGAAGATCTCTTGCAGGAAATATATGTTGAGGACCAGATGTTGGCTCAACTGAAGGTGGACACACTGTCCAAGCAATTGGCTACCGCCAATCTGGTTCAGACCAAGGAACCAAGAGGAAAGCATGCGGCTTTCCATAGCAAGAAGAAGGACCCTGACAATTTAAAAGTCAAGGGAACTTCTATCAAGAAAAAGAAGCCAAAGTCTCAAATGCCTTGCTTCAAGTGTGACAAGAAGGACCACTTTAAGAATGAGTGCAAAGCAAAAACAAAGCAATCAGAGTAAGGAGAGCCTAGTAAGGTATCTATGATCTCTGAAATTGTTGCCATGATTGCACAGGTTGATACGGTAAGGACTGACTCTGATTGGTGGGTAGACACTGGAGCCTCCTGCCATGTCTTCTCCAGTAAGGAGTGGTTCATCACCTATACACCTACTTCTGAAGTGGTTATGATGGTGAACCAGGCACAAGCTGAAGTGCTCGGGATCGGGACGGTGGTGTTGAAGCTGACTTCGGGGAAGTCTCTGACGCTTCAAGGCGTGAAGCACGTACCTGCTATCGCCAAGAACCTGATCTTAGGAGATCTACTCTGCAAAGCAGGCCTCAGGATGGACATCAATGCTGGCCAGATGGTGATGTCTATCAAAAGAACATATTTCGGGAAAACTTTTTATACCGAAGGAATGTTCAAAATTCAGCTTGTAAATCAGTCCAATGTAATTAATGTGATTAATGAAGTCACTTATTCTGCTTATACTCTTGAGTTGTGGCATAATAGGCTAGGACATGTTCATTGTAAACGAATAAACAGAATGTCTAGTCTAGGACTTATCTCCAAATGTGGGGGTAAGGTAGAGAAATGTGAAGTTTGTGCTCAAACAAAGATCACAAGGAAACCCTTTCCTCGGGTTAATCGAAGTACAGATCTTCTGGAGTTGGTACACTCTGATATCTGTGACTTCAAACAGTTCTCTACAAAGGCCGGGATGAAGTATTTCATAACCTTCATCGATGACTTCTCAAAGTATGCGTTCGTCTACTTGCTGAAGGCTAAAGACGAAGCATTCGAGAAGTTCAAGGAGTTCAGAGCCGAAGCTGAGCGGCAGACTGGACAACAACTCAAAAGGATAAGAAGTGATCGAGGTGGGGAGTACAGGTCTCATGAATTCGTATCGTTCTACAAAGAACATGGAATTATCAATGAGACTACGGCTCCGTACTCTCCTCAATCAAAAGGAGTAGCAGAGAAGAAGAACAGGACGTTAACAGAAATGATTAACTCTATATTGTTGACTGGTGGACTTCCTAAGTGCTACTAGGGAGAAGCTGCATTGACGGCCACTTTTATTCTAAATAGAGTGCCTCATGCAACTTCAGACGTTACTCCTCATGAACTCTGGTTCAAGGTCAGACCTAACTTGAATGTCATTCGAGTATGGGGGTGTCTGACATATGTCAAGCTTCCAGATCTGAAGATTCAGAAGCTTGGGACAAGGACTACTAAGACGATCTTCTTGGGGTATGCCGAGAAGAGTGATGCTCGGAGATTTCTTGATATTGAGTCAAATCATATCATTGAATCTCGCAACGTAGAATATTTTGAAGACAAATTTGCAAGGCACAAGAATATTGTTCTTGCGGATGTTCCGGAGAACAATGAGGGTGCGCAGGTTTTCAATGAAGAAGTGGTCCAAGAAGATGTTGTTGTTGAAACAACGGTTGAACCAGATCTCGCTGAGCCGTCAACGAAGCGAGTGAGGAGGCTGAAGGACTTCGGAAGTGACTTTGTCACCTATCATGTGGAAGCAGATCCGCTTACCTATGATGAGGCGATGAAGACCAGAGATGCGGTTTTCTGGAAGGAGACGATTGACAATGAAATTGATTCCATCACCTCAAATAACACTTGGGTGTTGGTTGATCTTCCTGAAGGAGCGAAACCCATCGGATGCAAATGGATCTTCAAGAAGAAGATGAAAGCAGACGGAACTATTGACAAGTTCAAGGCTAGGTTGGTAGCCAATGGGTTTTTATAGAAGCAGGGGATTGACTATTTTGACACATATGCTCCAGTAGCCCGGATGACCACCATCAGAATGTTGATTGCTCTCGCAGCAATACATAAGATCGTGATATATCAGATGGATGTGAATACGGCTTTCCTAAATGGCGAGCTGACCGAAGAGATTTACATACAACAGCCAGAGGATTTGTCATCAGGGGTCTTGAAGACAAAGTCTGCAAGTTGGTAAAATCCTTGTACGGTCTTAAACAGGCTCCCAAGATGTGGCATGAGAAATTTGACAAAGTTATAAGGTCAAATGGCTACATGGTCAGCGATACGGACAAGTGTGTTTACACGAAGTTCGCTGATGGAAGAGGTATGATCGTTTGTCTGTACGTGGACGACATGCTTATCCTAGGTACGGATATTAGCTGTGTCACGGAGACAAAGAAATTCATCTCAAGCAAGTTCAGTATAAAGGACTTGGGGGAAGCTGATGTGATCTTAGGGATCAAGATCATCCGGATAGACACTGGACTAGCGCTGTCACAGTCTCATTATATTGAGAAAATGATCACTCGTTATGGGTATCGGGATCTTCCAGGGATCGATACGCCGTACATGTGTGATCTGAAGCTGAAGCCTAATGAAGGGGAAAGCGTCAGACAGCTGGAGTATGCAAGCGTAATCAGAAGTTTGATGTATGCTACTAATGCCACAAGGCCTGACATAGCTTTTGCCGTAGGAATGCTGAGTCGTTTCACGAGCAACCCAGGTGCTGAACACTGGAAAGCTGTGAAACGGGTTATGAGATATCTCAAGAAGACTCAGACATATGCACTGTACTACAGCGGAGATCCGTCGGTAGTGGAAGGCTTCAGTGATGCCAGCTGGTGCTCAGAGGTAGAGAGCGAGAGGTCCACAGGTGGATTCATTTTCACAATGGGTGGAGCTGCTATATCGTGAAATTCGAAGAAGCAGACTATGCTCTCGCGGTCATCCTTGGAATCTGAGTTCTTTGCACTTGATACCGCAGCCGAGGAAGCAGAATGGCTTCGGGAGCTCATGTATGATCTTCCAATGGTTGGGGCGCAAATACCGGCGATATCGATATACTGCGACAACCAGGCGACTGCGGCGGTAGCATCAAATGATCTCTTCAACGGGAAGAAGAGGACTGTGCGGTTGAAGCACAGGGCAGTACACGAACTTATTAAGAGAGGTGTTATTGCAGTTATTGATGTTCGGAGTCAGGAGAACCTGGCGGATCCGGTCACCAAGGGCCTCAAGCGCCAGCTGGTCGATGACACAGCTTGTAAAATGGGCTTGAAGGCATTCTGATATTGTATTATTGTATTCCTACCATAAAGTTTATGCTATTAGTTCAAAGATTTATCTACTAGGCATCTAGCTTTTGGATCAAGGGAGGACCACTAATCGGAAGAATATCAGGAATGGTGGGTACATGTTCTATTGGGCATGGAGAGGTTACAGACCTATAACCACTGTTGTCTGCTGTTGTTTTCTGCAGAAAACGGTTCCTGTGGGAAGGTTGGCTTAATTTCCTTAATGAGTTCTCAGGTAGAGTGAATGCCTGGTGTACTTTACAGGAAGCACGGTAGAGCAGCACTACAAGGAGTGAAACTCCATGCTACTGTGGGGTGACTCCACAATGAGGTTCCTATATGTGGGGTGCTGCCCAGGAATAGGATAAAGCCTCGGCTTTGCAGGCCAAGTCACAGCGACGTAGCACCGTAAATAGGCAGTTAGCCTAATGCTGTATGTTAAAATAAAGAGGGATATAGTCAGCACTACAAAGAGGAGGAGTTCCTCATGTTACAGTGGCACGACACCACGATGAGGTACCCGGTTAGGGATAAAGCCTCGGCCTTGCAAGCCATGTCGTTGCGGTGTAACACCGCAAGGGAGCCTAAGGTTTCATGCTGGGTAGTTTGGCACTACAAAGAGGCGGTTGCCTCATGCTACAGTAGTATGACACTACGATGAGGTTTCCGGTACGGGGTAAGGCCTCGGCTTTAAGCCATGTCATGGCGGCGTAGCACCGCAAGGGAAGCGCAAAGCGCTTCATGCCATGTCTCTTTATAATGAACTCACCTATAGTGTATGGACAAAGAGATATCAGGCCATCTCTTGAGGGTAAACTTGTAGACGTCCAAAATTATACACTGAAACCAGGCTGGCACATGACCTTTAATGTATAGCTAGAAGCACACGTAACTATATTATGCGAGTGGAAAGAATTTCAGCTATGATGCAGAATTCAAGGCTTAGTCCATTATTGTATTATAGTCTGTTGTTTGACCCGCACGGGAAGATTCAAGTCGTAAGCGATATCTCTCCTAATGCATGATGGAAAGTTACTGTGGGGAACACTTATACCCATATATATAGAGATATGTGGAGGATTGTTGGAGTTTGGTCTTTTTCTAAGTGAATTTTAGTCCCACATCGGCTAGACCAAAGGAGTTGTATCTCTATATAATAGCTTTCCTATTTTAGAGATGCACATGTGGTGTGGAGGTGCACATGGGTGTGCCATGTGGGATTATTTTTCTAATGAGAAAAGGACTAAATCAACAATAAAAGCATTCATGCTTTTTGCGCTTGGAAAATTCATTTCCATGGGAGCTAAGTCCCGTAGGGGCTTAGCGACTCGGACTCGGACTCGGACTCGGACTCGGACTCATGAGGCGTAATGTGGTATTTTGTTGGCGCACTTTGCACTTAGCACGTCAGCATCGTCGCTAGGTGCATAGTGCGCTTTAGTTGTGCGAGCCACTTGCGCTGCCACGTTGCGTAAGCCCAGTTGCACATGCCCAGGTGCGCAAGCCCAGTTGTGCTGCCCAGGTGCGCGCCCAGGTTGCGCTCAGGTTGCGCTTGGGTGCGCTTGGTTGCGCAGGGTTGTGCTGGGTTGCGCTGGTTGCGCTGGTTGCGCAGTGTGCGCAGTGCGCGCAGTGCGTGCAGTGTGCGAAGTATGCGCAGTTCAGTGCGCGCTCTGTCGCGCAAAGTGCAAGGAGTACTGGGTGTGCGCAGTTGGCAGCAGAACGTGCGTTTGCATGTTCTGGGCGGTTGCTACCTGTTCGGGGTGGTTATTACCACGTTCCTAACTTTGTGGCAACCGACCAGTTGCTGCAGGGCCTATATAAGGCATCCTCTCTCTCAAGGCTCATTATAGAATAGAAAGAGAAGCCACCAGAAAGTTTACGAAGTGTTCTTTAGCACAAGTAAACAGAGAATTCAGACGTGTTCTTTAACACATTTCTGATCTGCAGCCTTTGAGAGAGAGAGGAAAGACGCCGCACCAGTGTTGCTTTTGCACGGAAGTTCGTGTCCGTCCGAGGAGTCAGAAGAGCAGAAGTGTTCCAAGTTCTCCGACGAACTTGCTGGTTCCTGGAAGCTGTTCGCATAGAGCGAATAAAGCTTTGAGCAACGGTGATCATTCACCCCAGCAGGAGTTCCTCCATCTTTCGCCAGTCACATTTTTCGTTGCTGCCAGTAACTCTGATTGTATCTTCTTTTTAGAAGTACTACGATCTGATTGCTGTGATTACGAAATCTTTTTAGATTCTCGTAATATCATAACGATATCTTTTTAGATCTTCGTTATACTTACGCAACCTTCCTAGAAGTGTTGCGTTGGAACATTGTCTTTACAATTGTTTCATATTCTCAGTTTTCCATCGAAAAATTGTGCCCCGGCAATAACACTAGCTAGAAACATTTTGATACATTGGGAATAATCTAATGTTAATTTCCACGAATGAACTTGATCTCATCCTTGTTATTGCATGCCATTACAGTCAGATGAAGTGAAAACAACGTAAAATTTTAACACATTGATTGAGTTGACCAGCTTCCTTCTTAATGACTATATATATATAACATCTTGAGGCATTATCTTAGAGTTGATATTGTCATCGAATTGCTAATGTTAAGTTCGACGAATTTGCTTAGGCACCAACAAGTAGGACAAAGGGAAAAAAAACCCAACATCTTTCAAGATCGAAATTTTGATGTAACTAACAACAATATATTAATCATCTCGTCCTTCATTGCAGCTACATTAGCTAATGTTTGAAAAGAATTTGTTTTCTTTAACATCAACTAACTGTGGACAACTGAAAAAAGAAGAAGAAAAAGAATTTTGTTTTCCCAACATTTCCATCTTATGCATGTTTGACGATCATCTTATATATCCTCTATTGTAGCCATATCAGAACTCTAGGGAAGAAGTTAATAATGCCATGATTAGATATCTTGGAGAAACTCTTTATCTTCATGGTGATTAGTTACCATGTTGGTGACTGTGCTATAAGACAATTCTTTTGTGTTTGGCATGAAATAAAATGGATGTCCTTATTGGCACTCCTAAAATGTCAGCTGCACTACTCTTTAATTTTTATCATTCAAATTTCAAATCTGTCACTGCATTAACATTATTGACGCATTAACATTATTGATACTCATAAAATGTCATCCTGCGTACTCCATCCTCCAGGCGTTACACAAATTAAGGTCAAATTTAACGCAGGGCTTGCACAAATTAATGTCAAATTTGATGCAGAGCTAGATTTGGAATTTGAATGATAGAAACTTAAAAAAAGGAGTTAGGATGACATTTTAGGAGTGTCAATAACATCATCCAATAAATTTAATCAGAAATTTTTATATTCAATGTCTATCAACGATCACAATTATTTGCTAATATTCTTTGGATATATTTAATTTAATTCTGGGTAGAAACTGGATTCCACATTCAGAAATTTCAAGTAGAAATTATTGATGCTTTAACTGTTTACATTGTCGCTGATAGACTCTTGGATCCTGTAGTTCTTGATCACCTGCTTCTTTGCAGGTTCAATCTTCCTTAAAGTAATTTTATATCTATTTATAACTTCGGAGTCGTTCATTATCCGCTACTTCTGAATATATTGGATTGTTCATGAGTTGGTCGACTCTCTTTATCTCATATTTTTCAATAAAACATGAATATATACTTGTAATAATATTCACAAACAAAGCCATGATAGAATTACATGATCGCGAACAAAATTAATGAAGTGAAACCAGCAAGAAACTAGAATATTGCTATAATTAAGGAGTAAGTAGAGCATGCTGAAAATAACTTGTTCCTGATCTGCAGGCATTGCCAGAGACTTAGTTATTGACATTGCAACTAAAAGAAAGAATTAAGAGATAATAACAGTATGGAGAAGAAAATGATAAATGTATCTAGCAATCCCATGGGAGTTGTTCCATTGAGCTCCCGCTGCTGAACACTCCGCCGGGCATCAATGCCGAGTCCATTAGCTCGAGATCGAAAGGCGAGCTGTTGTAGGACATCTCCATCTCTACTCCTCTCTCCTCCTCCTCCTCAATATTGACGATCACATCGTCTTGCGCTTGCGCCTGCGCTTGTTGCGATTCTAGCCCATTTTGATTTGGGGCTTGCAGAGGCTCAACAACATCGGCAGCACCCCACATGCAAGCCGCATCCATGAACTCCGAATGGTTGAACGGAGGCGATATGTTGGCCTGCTCCATAGAAGAGGCAGACATCGAACAGTTGGTGTAGTCCAACAAGCTGTGAGAACTCTGGTTCGGGAAGCCCGTCAGGATATTCGGGTGGTCGTGGTAGTGGAAGGCAGACATGGGCTCCGACGTGAAAGCCGGTTGGAGAATGTCCATGGAGTCGGTCTTGGCCGCGTCGAAGCTCCTGTTGTTCAAAGTGCTTATGGTGAACGGCACGGTGGGCGTGGAAGGCTGCAGGGGGTTGTTGAATTGCGCGAAACACGACACATTGTTGCTGTTGTTGGTCGAAGGCCGAGCGGTGGGGATCAGGTTGTGGGTCTTCGGATCGAGGCCCTGCGCCATCAGCTTCTTCTTGATGCACGAGTTCCAGAAGTTCTTGACCTCGTTGTCGGTCCTCCCCGGCAGGTGCTTCGCTATCTGAGCCCATCTGGGGGAGAGAGGATAGGTTGAGAGTGTCACATTAATGCTAGTCATTAGAATTGTTATTGAACATTACCAAGAAAATGAGAATATTTTGCTCTAAAAAAACTAGGGTTAGGGTTAGGGTTTACATTTACCTGTTCCCTAGGATCCTGTGGACGTCGATGATGATCCTCTCTTCCTGTGCCGTGAAGGTTCCTCTCTTAAGGTCAGGCCTTAGGTAGTTGATCCATCTCAGCCTGCAGCTCTTTCCGCACCTTTGTAGCCCTGAAAAGAAAAAAAATATATATATATATAATTAATCTCCGCGGAGTTTAATTAAGTAGATAGAGAGAGAGAGAGGACCTGCAAGCTTAGGGACAGAGCTCCAGCAGCCATGGCCATGGGTGGTGATGTAATTGATGAGCTTGTCATCCTCCTCAGGTGACCAGAGGCCTCTCTTAACCTTCTTCTTACTGCAGCAGTGATGACCCATTACTACTACAGCTAGGCCTGACCTCTTCCTTGTTTAGTAACTCCCCCACTCCTTAAATATATACCTACAACTCCTTCACCCTTTCCTTCTAACCTTTCCCCTTACTTGTCTATACTTTTGAAAGTACAAGTAGTATAATGGATGTGATGGTGTATATATGCGACATGCTCGTGCTTCACACAATCGCGTGCCTTTGTCTCTATGACATGTGGGTCCAGGGCCGGTCCGGAGGGTTGGGTTGTCCTATCCTGGAGCTAATTTTGGTTGTCCATTGACCCTTATTGTGAGCTGGTCCTGGTGGTCATCCGTGACCCTCATCTTTGGTAGGATCATGCCGAGACTGGAGGGTTGCCCCAAGTCTTGTCCGGCTTACCCCAGGGCCGGCCCTGGGTGGGTCGACCCACCTGTTATAAAGACATAGACCGACGATTGAGGAAGCGATTAGAGTATCCTTAATTAATGTGACATATAACAACACTAGCTAGTTCTCGATCCCCACTATACTGTGCTAGCAAAAAGGAAACCTGTCGGTTGAAAGGGTCGGACCATAATATGTGTCTTGGTTTGTACTCTTTGAGGACCCAGTCCTCATGAGCTACCTACTTGGATTGCATTAGGGTCCTTCTTAATTAGCCATTGCCTACAGCTGATCAATTGCTTAAGTTTCTTATTGAACACATGTTGGTGTTATAATATATAATATTAAGACCCAAGGAAAGAAAAGGAAAAGAGTTTCGACGACCCTTCAAGAATCAGCATTCTTGTAGCATAAGAAGGCCAAGCAGTACAACTGCGTGAATGTTCTTGAAATCTATTTCTGTCGGTGGAGATCGATCGATATGTGCAAGCTGTCTTGTGACTATATATATTAGTGGTATACACATACAAATGATACATTTGTCAACACTAAGGGTCTGCTTGGCAATTATAGGATAGCGGTTATGAGGTGTTTTTTGAGTAGTAGTTATGAGCGGTTATGAGGGGTTTGTTTTTGGATAATTTTTAAGTAGCGGTTTTTAAACCAGTCCAATCCATGCTTGGTAATTCACTAACGAACGGTTCTGAAAGTTTTTTACACGAATAAGTTAAATAGGGAAGGGTATCAGTAGTTATAATTATATAAATTTTTGTGAGGATATAAATGGAATAAAAATATAGAGCCGTTCAAGACCCCACCGATTTGGGGTGTTTATAAAGCCACCCAAAAATTCATTACCCCGGTTTTGGGAGGTTTTTGAGCCGACCAAAATCGGTGCCTCAAAAAAATTAACAAGCAGGGGTTTTCATAAACGGTTGGTTCAAAAATACTCCAAAACCGGTGAAAATACCGTTACCAACTAGACCCTAAGATAGATAGATATACAATTATTTTGAGGGATAAAGAGCATTATCTATCATTTTTTTTTCTTTTTTTCTTTTCTTTTTCTTAGATGCAATCGATTGGAAATTTACCAATTACATTGAATAGAGTAGATAAGAAATTTCAACTAAGGCTGCTAATCCAATTGAAGAAGCATAATTCTATGTTGAATACAAAAAAACAGCTGTAGCCAATTCAAAGGCGGCCACTGATAGTTTGAAGTGTGTTGATCACATCAACTTTGAGTGTGTGATTAACCTAATCACTCATGACATATATTATATATATATAGATATATATATCATACTCCATGCATCAACAACAAGATAGTTAATTACTTGACATTATTCGATATCAAACTACTCAAGAAGATACTTCTTCATCAACATAGATATTCTACATGCATGCTTTATACATACAAGAGAGAGAGAGAGAGAGAGAGAGAGAGAGAGAGAGAGAGAGAGAGGAGTAAACCAAATAGATTGTATGGGTTTTTCTTGTGGAGTCATAAGAATGATTAGATGACCATTTAGAGGAGGAAGGCCCCAATGATGTATGTGATGTTAACTTGGAGAGAACCCCACCCCACCATGCACCCACATCATTTCTTGTATTCAAGTACTTCACCATAGGGGCATGCACTACCAATTAACCAGCGCAATGTCGTGTTCAATCAAGTGTAGCCCTTCCATTTTGATTAAGGTCTCGCAGAAGGCTTTTTAATTCCTCTCTAATTAATGTGGTATTAGTTTAATTTGCTAATTAATGTTATCTCCATGCATGTGTACTTGAAAGACTAGATAAAATGATCTCTCCTTTGTGAGAGTCGAGGATCTCTTTCCTTCACTCAATGGTTGCTTGTCATTGTCTGTTTCTTGGTGTCAACGTAGCGAGCTGGATGATTGGTTTTCCCTTTTCTTCCACTTTTCCCTTCCTCCCCTCGCCTTTGTTATTCATTCCTTGATAAATATTGGGAAGCTTATGAATTGCACATTTGTTATATATGTTGGCCATTTAGAAATTGAGAAATACATATTATTTATTCTTTATTCTTGGGCGAATGCCAAAATCAGGGCCGGCCCAGAGGGCTGGGTTGTCCTATCCTAGAACTAATTTTGGTTGTCCCGTGGACCTTATTGTCAGATGGTTCTGATGGTCATATGTGACCCTGACCTTTGGTGGGATCATGCTGAGCCTGGAGGGTTGTCCTACCAGAGGGAGGTTGCTCAAGTCCAAAGTCTTGTCCGGCTTACCCCAGGGTCGGCCATGGCCAAAGTGTTGGTCGCAATTGCACGAGCAATAGTTGAATTGATCACGTGGATAATGAATTTATTTTGGGTTCCTTGATCTCTCTTTTGTGATACCTATATAATGTACTATATATTAGAAAAAGTGTTGCCCATCTAGAAACAAATGCAAGTTTTCTAGGAAATTTGAATAATTGGCAAGGTGGTGCAAGCAAGCAAGCAAGAAAAAGAAAGAAAGAAAAAGCCTCATCATATTTCTTGTTATTCTCCTTCATAGTCATTAGCTATCAAAGAGTGGTTTGGAAAGGGTCCAAGAAATCAAATCACTGGAAAGTAACCTGTGCTGGGGTTTGTGCTGGGGTTGTTAGGTTTTTTTCCTTCACACTCCATTTTTTTTTATATTCGTGTTAAGATGGTCATAAACTTTTCTTCTTCTTCTTTTAGTACAATAATATTTAATAATTATTAATTAATAGTAATCGTTTTCTTGTTGCATGCACATAAGCTAATGGTGTCTGCAACTTTTAGGAGATCGACTTTGGTCCCAATGAACAGGGGTATCTTCTAGTACAAATCGGGTTCCCAGTTACGCTTCATCCTCCATTTCTAGTGCTTTCAGCACGGTTTTTAAAGGGTTCTAATAGTTTTTTTTTTTTTTTGCTAAAAAATCTTTAGGGGAGACTAGCTAGATAATTGAGCAAAGGTTAAGACATGAAAATTTTCAACTCCAAATACAAATTTGGTTGTATGATAATTAGTTAAGTTGATCATTACTTGCCACTTTCCCTATCTATACTAGTATACTGTGCTAGCTGGACTATAATAATAGGAAAATTAAGATTTGCTTAGTGACTTGCTTAGTTGCTTACTTGTTAATTTCTTTGACCAATTCTCTACTTAATTAAATCTTCTATGATCAGTGACAGTAGGAAAGAAAGTACTAGTAACTGATGCGTACTGTAAGCATAGCTTATCCAAAGTGCCTACTCAATGACATGTCAGTATTATATATATATATATATATATATATATATATATATATATATATATATAAGAAATTCTAGTTGTATAGAACAATCTTCTGGAGTCTGGACTTGAGTAAGAGGGGTTTAAAATCTTTGTAAATTAATCTTGCGACCTTACATCAATTAATTAGTTTCATGTATTTAATTTCTTTCTTGTCCTCCCAAAGGTCGCTCAGTAGCTCGGGGTGTAACAATTTACAATGCCACTTGGTAGTGCGAACTTGTTTGCTTGGCTTTCTTGAGACATAGAATAGCAGAAATTAGATTCCTGTCATGAATTTTGATGTCGGACGTCCATCTGTGTTGTAACCAAGTCGAGTCTTACTTATTTTTATTAGTTTAGATTAATCATTTTTAGAGCTTGCATGTGTCTGCCTATATAAAAATAGACATGTAGAGAAGTATGTGTCCAATAGAGATTGGTGGATATTAGTGAGAATTGGGGTTTATGAAAATCAAACACTACTTCACACCATTTATTCGACGGATACGAGCCAAATTCGTCGTACATAGTTGATGAATTTGGGTTCCGTCTTTTTTCACACATCAACAATGACCCACGCTTTTCAGTGCAATGGTTCATGTCGGGATCGCCAGGATCAATGGAAAGATATAATCCAAGCCGCGGTTTTTAATTAAAACATAAATGTTTAAGTAGCTCACCTCGAGCTTCAGAACGACTGGTCAAACTTAATGTGAAGGAAGAAGAGCTTACCAAGGTCGAGGAACAACGTTCCTCACGGAATTTGAGCTGTGGTTGTGGATTTATGTTCGCCCGAAGTCAGCCTCTCAACCATAAATTTTTCTATTATACATGCTCTCGATTTTCTCCTTCCTCCTTTTGTTTATCATATTATACTCCAGCGAGGTAGTTAGCTATAAAACATCATGTATGATAATACAACTCATTCTCATTTCATATATCACATTCCTCTAGTTGTACCTAGCAAACCAACTTCCCATTACAGGGTTAATACAACTAGCGACTCAACAATCTCAAAATATGACTGTGACCCAAAGGTTCCAACTTACCATTGGTGACCCGATGGTCCAAAATAATTCCTTTTTATAGAACAATAAGTTCAATAACAATTTAATCTCTACTATATGGTTTCTCTTGTTTAACAATAAAATTATTTTATTCATTGCTGCTTACTTATAAATCGACATGAGTTAAAACATAGATATAAACCCTTTTTTCTCGGTTCTTTCATTTGAGCATCATGATCCATCTTATAGGAATATCAACAAGGACTCAGAAGAATTTTTTATTATTATTAAAGAGTGAAGATAAAGAAAATCAAAATTAAAACCACTCATCATTTGACAAATTATCTTTCTGTCTCGATGATATAGATTCTGAATGATTCCTCTGTATTCAAGTCCAACTAGGCTATTCAAGCCAACGAACCATTATAATATCACCGTGCGGAGTAGGACATTATAATGCTATTTGTGCTCCTTTTAGATTTACATCTCATTGTAATAAGCATCATATTGAGAATCGTATTAAGTAATCTCATATTTCTTCTCGTTTATTATTTTTCGTACCAGGTTTGCTGAGGCTAATTAATTAACATGACACACACAAGAGCAATGCAAGATGAGATCGAAGCACTTAAGAATGGCACACGGCAGTTGGTTGATCTACCCACAAGTGAGAAACCATTTGGGTCCAGATGGAAACATTGAGACATATAAAGCACGACTTGTTGCAAAAAAGAATTGATCAAACCTATGTGGTTGATTATGTTAAAACATTCACTGGGTTGCGAAGCTCAACTCTATCAAGGTGATTCTTCTTTGGCCGCAAACTGTTATTAGTATCTACATGAGTTTGCATGTCAAGAATGCTTTCTTGAATCGATATCTCAAAGAAGAAATTTGTGGAAAAATGTAGAGAAGATTACATGAAGATCTTCTCCTTTTTCAAATTAGGATGCCATATGGCAATAATTACTCTTATTAGCATCTCCTTTGACTTGTCCTATTAGAATTCCAATTAGCACATCCTTTGACTAACATATCACCCGATTTAACTGTTTATATTTCCTATAAATAAGACTCAGATGCCTCTTTTGTAAAATACAACAATCAATTAGATTTCTTCTTTTTCTCTACAAATTTCAAATGTTTTTCATGCTTTGTCAGGTCCAGCCCGGGTGGTTGGGTTGTCCTAACCGGGTCGTAGACCGCACATTGAGATATAAATATAGGTTTATGTTGGATTTGGACTAGGCCGATCCTAAAAAAAAAATGGACTGGAACTTTGTCTTATAGAGGAGGATTGTCCAAATCCGAAGTCCTGTCGGACTTACCCCTGGACCTCTGCCCTGTACTATGTATATTCAATAACTCCATGATTTGTTTCAAGAAAAACATGTTGCGAGAACGTCTCCCTGGGTTAGAAGAATTGGAGTTCCCCTCCCTATAATGAAGGCCAAAATCTGCATCATTTAACTGATACATATTGAAAATGGAATCCCTCTCAAGATTCAAAGTTCTTGGATCTTCACTTTAAGTTGATGGATCGGATTCAATTTGAGGATGGCATTAGGTGTTCTTGATCTGTTTCTGTCTGGTTTTGTTTTCACATACCTACTAGCATTGTCAGAAATCAAGGAAAAGGTAGATCATATAGTGATCCTTTTAAGAGTTTTGTCTGATAATTGACTTGTCAAGCAGTTGGAACTTAGCCCAGATATAAGGGTTTAAGATCTTTTCTAGCTAGCTACCAAATCTGAAACAATTATTGATAGCAGCACTATTAATAACTAGTAAATGCACGTGCTTTGCGTGTGCGATAACGTATAATAAGAATATTATCAAATATCTTTTCTAGCTCATGTGGTTAAGGTGAGAGGTTTTTTTCTCGTTTGGTTGAGTTCGATTCACATTTTGAATATATATAACAAATTTAAACTTTTTTCTACAATCTTTTTACATAATTTATTTTTTTTAAAATAAAATTGTTGATGATATACACGACTTAGACGGCTCAAACTTGAACCGTTTTGAAGCCCCTTTATAATAGTAGAGATCTACAAGTCATGAGGAAAGAGTTTTATTCGGCTAGTTTTCATTTAAATGCCTTCAACTTTCATGTATTAGCATATTGCTATCCAAATTATTTTTATTACCAATTTGTACTCATCTTCTTTTTTTTTTTTTCCCTTTTCTTTAGGGAAAATGTAAGTAAGAAAAGGATGAAAGTACCTGTCAAATGTTAATGAAGGTTAACATAGGACACTTAGCTGAGAACTCTCAAAATTTCATGACAATGATTTGCTAATAGAAGTGAGTAAGAAGTAGCAACCCGGAAAATGCAAATTAGCCATATTGTTGATACAAGTCAGTTTATACCAATTTCTTACTAAATTAAAAGTACCAAAATAATGATCAAGTGCTCATCACATGTTTAATTTGTTTGTTATTACAAGTCGTCGGTTTATGTTAGGTTCTCCTCACACTAAATGTCTAGTAATGAGACACATCAGGCTTGGGTTCCAAATTTGTTTGGGTTTGGGCCGTTGGTCTTTAGAAAGATGCGAAAACCTTTTTTTTTCTTTTTTTTTTTTTTTTGTGTACGGTGGGTCGGGCTGGACCCGTTCTTCATTTCTATACATATTAGAGGTTCCTAAATTGTACTCTCAACAACATCAATATATAGTTATCAACAATTTAAGCGAGCCTTGTTCTTTTTGAGATGCATCCACCATTTGTTTTTTGTTTTTTGAGGAATAGAGATAATGAGGATGTGGTGTACAAATCATTTAATAAAGGAGTGATCCACCATTTGTCTCCGGTCCTCATCCACCATGGCCAGTGAATGAAAATGTCGTGTACAAACCAAACATTTATTAAATGTGGCACATAAAGCCATGGCCGGTGAGTTTCGGATCTTTTTCTTCAGTCGTACAAATCATTTACTACATGGGGTCGAGTGAAGCTACAAATGTTGGAATGATATTTGGTTGGGGTCTCCGCGCGCCTCCGTACATTTTCGTCCATCCCCACCATCCAGACCAGTCCTACTGCAAACTAGTGCCAAACCACTGAGGAATAGAGATAATGAGGATGTGGTGTACAAATCATTTAATATATATTAGAGGTTCCTAAATTACACATATTAGAGCCTAAGTATTTAAATGAAACTTACTTCGCGCTAAGATCAACCAGATATTGTATTAGAGCATCTCCAACCCTATTGTGAGTTTAGAAAAAATGGTTGCCACATAGGAATGACAAACTTTCATTCCAAAAATTCTTCTCCAATGCAAATGTAGGATAAAACATGAAGTTGACATGGCAAGGAGAATGTGAAGTTGGTTGTCTAGATCTAGACAATGCACTTCACAAAGATTTTGTCTCCACATCATCAATTATGAATAGAAATATTTATAAAAATAGTTGAAGAAGTGGAGGAGGAAGTTGAAAAAAATACTTTTTATTGTCTCCTCAATACTTTTGTATTGGAGAGACTTTTTCTATGTCATTGTCTTTTGAGATATAATTTTGCCACACAAACAAGACATTGTCTTGTGGCTCATGTCATATAGGAGCCACCTAAGACTCACAACACTTAACAAGACAATAGAATTGGCGATGCTCTAAGTATTAGTTCTAAATTATCAATATTAATTATAATTATAATTTACGAGCCGGATAAAGTAGACGTTGCATCAACTTTTTGACTTAGACAATGACAATGGAGGATGATACCTTTCATTTAATTGCTATTAGTATTAGGAAGTCACAATTATCGTTTCAGTTTTAATTATCTTTTTGTTTTTATAATTATGTGTCATTAGTTACTATGGTGTATTCAAGACCGAAAATTATGTTACTGAATATTAATTTTACACATTAACTTATTTTATGTTATATAATAATCTAATTTATGACTTTAAAATAATTACATTAATCAAGTTAACTGGATTAAAATACTGCGACCTAATCGAAGAAGTTCGACATGATTTCAAATTTTCACAAAATTCAACAAATACTAAGGCCCGTAGGCCAATCCGAACCTGATCCAGTTGTATACAAGGTGGTGTTCAGGTCCAGACTTGACTCGTGCATCTAAAGTACGAATCAGTCCAGATATTTTGATCGAACTAGTTCGGTCTGAGCCGAACCTAATCAAACCTGGTCTAAATTTGCCAGGGCATGACCTAAATTAACATGAATTCGAATACATAAACTCAAAATGATAACTTACAATATAAATGTGACACATGAATTTTATTAACATTAAAAATGTACTTATTTTACTCTTCAATTCCTTTAAAAAAACACATGCATGTAATCCAACAATTTTTTATAACCGAGTTTTAAAAATAAAGAACAAAGTCATTGTGAAGTGCATTGTCTAGATCTAGATAACCAACTTTACATTCTCCTTTCCATGTCATTGTCATTTCAACTTCATGTTTTATTCTACATTTGCATTGGAGAAGAATTTTTGAAATGAAAGTTTGTCATTCCTATGTGGCAACCATTTTTTCTAAACTCACAATAGGGTTGGAGATGCTCTAAGTAATCCTAAATAAAAATCATTCCTAAATGACCGGTTCCAACAAGGCTATCTCTCGTACGCTATTGTCATCATTGTTTTAAAAACCGGACCGAACTGGCCTGTTTAAAATACATATTTATTGATGTGTTATCATGGACTTTTACAGTGTGTTTGGGAACCTTTTTGAGGAGGGGAAATAAAATTTGAGAGAAAGAAAATGGAGGAAAGTAAAATGAAGGTAAAATTAATTTTTCCTTCACTTGTTTGGATAATCAAAAAGTAGGGGAAGGAAAATTTTAAAAATAATATTTTGCTTATTTATAGAGAAAGATATATTTACCATTTAGTCCTTAAGTTTTTCAAATCATAATTAATACTTACTTCATTGAAGAGTAGTTGGGTAATTTCTTTCACAATCCTCTCAACTCTCTCAATTTTCCTCCCACTTTTGGGAAAATTTTTTTTTGGGTGGGGCCCATATAAATTTCTCTCAAATTTCTCTCCCTCATTTTTTCTCCCTCTTTCCAAATATCGCTACTTTTAATTGTTCTCTCATTTTTTCTCAACATTTTTCTTTCCCCCATTTTTTCCTCTTTCCAAACAATATCTTAGGCCTCGTTTGGCTCTCTGAAGGAAAACAACTTCCTTGTTTTTTCTATGGAAATGAGAAACTAAAATTTGTGTTAGGTTTCCTTTCATGTGTTTGATAAAATAAGAAAATCATTTAAAAAAAGTCATTTGATTTCTCTTCCGATGTTTTGGCTGGTAGATGAAAGAAATATATATATATATATATATATATATATATATATATATATATATATATATATATATATATATATATATATATATATATATCGGTTGGCCAACGTTCGAGTTAATTGGGAGCCAGGAGAGCCTTGAGGTGCTGATTCAAGGTGGAGAATGGTAAGTCACAAATCGGCAGGTAGGCAGGATGCTCAGAGATGACATATCCAGAATCCAACTCCATGCACAGGCGGTCAGAGACCAATGGTGGTGGGACGGATCCGCTGATGGGGAATTTAGCGGCAGGATTGCTTATGAACAACTTAGAACGAGACACAATGCAACTGGGTGGACAGAGATTGTGTGGGCGAAGGGGGCAGCAAACAAAATGCACCTATGCTTGTACAAAGCAATCAATAATAGGCTCCTAACCCGGGACAGACTTGAGCATTTTGGAGTACAAGTAACAAATCTGATTTGTGTGCTCTGCGGGTCAGATATGGAAACACGAGATCACCTATTTTTCCAATGCACTGCTTCGAGCACTATCTGGCAGGCATGCAGAGTTCAAGTTGGAATTACTGCCTCCTCAAGAGATGGATTACAGGCAATCTTTGAAGAAATAACAGCTATTAAAAATAGATGCCAACTGAAGTACCGTCAAGCCCGGATGAGATTACTTGCGTCAGTATGGCATGTTTGGCGAGAAAGGAATAGACGTATATTTGAGGGGAAGGCAATCTCCTTAGTAGGAATAAGCAAGAATATTGAGTACGACCTCCGCACTATGGGATTTTAACTTTATTAGTCAGTTCAATCTGCGAATGTATGTGTAATTTCTGATAGTTTATCTATAAAGTACCCGTTCTTCAAAATATATATATATATATATATATATATATATATATATATATAACATAATATTCTTATATTTTTATATAAAAATAACATCATAAAAATTAAAAAATAATAGATAAAATAGACTAACTATTTGAGTATGACTATGGTCGGCCTAAATTTTAGTAATAAATGAAGGAAAAATCAACCACCTCCTCGTATGTCAAGAAAAAAAAAATTAGTATGTGGCTAACAACATTCCTTTTTCTATTTTTAAAAATCCGTAACTCAAATATGATCTTCAGACACGTGTTAACACAACAGATAGATAGATAGATAGATAGATTATGCAAAATAATTCATCTTTCAATAAATGTATCGATCGGTTCTGCAATAAATAGTTGCGACAACCAGCACTAGAGCAGATGGCTGCAGACCATCCGCTGTGCATGCCATTTGTATCAGTCCCTATGCTAAGCTCACCCCCACTCAATTGTTTGGTTGACAAACCTCTTGAGCTACCACATTTATTGAGAAATTGTAGTTTCAGCTGCCTAGATGTTGATGGCTACCTAATTTAGTTAAGAAGAGCATTGATGAATCTCCCTTTCCAACATAATGGATCTATCTATGCTACGTCAACATGCATGGGAATCATTTCCTCTTTCTCATACTTTTTTTTTTTTTTTTTTTTGGCATTCAAATATAAAAAATGAATAACTTTTTCTTTTCAGATTCTGCAAACCAAACGAGACCTTAATTAAGGGCCATACTTGATGAACAAATTAGGTCAAAGTTTGATGAATAATAATGAATCATATCAAATATTAAAATAATAAACAATTATCATGTTCCTTATAGAATATGTTTGGGACATAAGATTTAGGAATAACAGATCTGCTCTCGAACAGGACATCATACAGTATTTTTCCTCCTTAGAAATGCTTGATCCAAAGGTAGGGGTGTCAACGGATGCTTATCGGTATGGACGGGACAATATTCGTATCCGTATCCGATTTTTTTTTGTAATATCCGAATTCGATCCGATATCCGAACGGATATCTCTTTTGACACTCCGAATCCGTATCCTTCTAGTTTAACGGATATCGGATAATATCCGATTAGCTAAAAAATTCGATGCTAGTATTCGAATATCTGAAATTCGAAATATTAAAAATTTAGTTATTATCCGAATATCCGAAATCCGAAAACCAAATTCAATTTCTCTACATATTGAGTCCTTTTTTCTTCTGTTGTAAATTATAATTAATATATATTACTATTATATATAAATTATATTATAATTAATTTATGTAAAAGTCAGTTGAGAATAAAATACTTTAATATTCTCTATTAATTAATATATATTACATATAGATTATACTATAATATATATAAAATTTCGGATATCCGAATCCGATATCTTCGACATCCAAAATTTACAATTTAAAGTCGATCGGATATTAACGGATTCGAATACCTTAATATCCGAATTCGTATCCGAAAATGGATAATATCCGAAAAATATTCGGATATCCGAATTTCGAAAAATATCCGAAAGTTCGGATACGAAATCGGATCGGATTCGAATTTTCGATTATCCATTTACAGGTCTATCCAAAGGTCCATCATGGTAGGAGAAGGAAAAAAAAATATTAAGGAGATAGCACGAAACATGGACCCAGATTATTGAGACATGAAATTTGGGGATAACATGTCTTCTCTGGTCCGGTTCATGGCCAGCTAAGTAAGTTGCAACTCTATGAAAGAGCTGTCTTTTCGGTCTATGTATTAAATGTTGAGAATTATAAGGACACAAATTATTCACCATGAATCACACTTCGTTATGAAACCTTTACACCAGTAGCAAATTAGTGACCGACTCTTGCAAAAAGTTCAAGAATCTAACATAAACAAGATACATAGTCGTATATACAAAGAATACATGGAATATCTAAATTCAATAAATACTACAAAAAGAGCAGGATTATTATTTTAAAAAAAAAAGGTGTAACAAGACTTATACAAGACAAAGTGTAACTTTATAACTCGTAAAATAAAATAAAATAAAAATTGGCTAAGAAACCACTATAAATTACACAAATAAGACATGAAAAATCTAACAGTCGCACTTTTATAAGGAGTTTACGTGAGTCATCGTAATCCCAAATACTAAGATGCGTGGACCTCCCACTAGGTAATAAACTCTAGAAATTCCTTAATTAGAGCATCTCCAACTCTATTGTCTTGTTATGCGTTGTGATTTTTATGGACACACACAAAAAAGAAGAAGAAAACGATGTCTTTTCTTTTATTGGCGCAAGGCACCACAAATCGAGTACGCCTGAGAGATCCTGCGCTGAGGATCCCCGAATATAAAAAAGAATTCTGGGGAATGGGACGATGGAGATCGAGCGGCAGTTGCTCCTTTACTCCGTTGACATTCCGATTACAAAAGTGGGAGAAAACCTAAGAAAATTGCTAACTCTCGGCTCACTGGCAAGAAGTGCAGCAATTTGGCTCTTGAAAATGCTCTCCGTTCTGTGTGTTTGAAGAGGGAAGGGCCCCCCTTTTATAGTCGTTCTTGAGCTGGAATGGTGTTATGCGCTCACATGAGGAAACACGCTGGTTTTTGTGCGGGCGCATTGTCCTGCTTTGGGCGCATAGGACGTAGGCGCATACAGGCTGCGAGATCGTGGGTTGGTCGTGGCGTTGACGTGGTCGCATGCTTCGGTGCACGACTGCTCGTGGAGACTGACGTGGCCGTGCGCTCCGGTGCACGTTTTGATCATGGCTTTGACTGAGTCAGGCTTGGGCGATAGCCATGTCTCAGGCTATGCGCCCTCCTTTTGGGGGAGTTAGTCTTGGGCGCATGGAACTTCACTGGCTGGACGCATGAAGTTGTACTGATTGGGCGCATGAAGCTTCGTTGGCTGGGCGCATGGAGTTGTACTGACTGGGTGCATGAAGCTTTGTTGGCTGGGCGCATGGAGCTCCACTGACTGGGCGCATGGGGCTTCACTGACTTGGGCGCATGGAGCTATACTGACTTGGGCGCATGGGGCTTCATTTGCTGAAAATTTTTCATGCTTCTACAAGACCCCATTCAAAGTTTTCGATACTTGAACAATGTTCAAAATACTTTGAAAGAAGCATGGATCGTCTTCTTGTGAGGCAACGAGCGCATAGCACGGCTCTCTCCTGGGCGTATAGTGTTTGGCCAGTCTGTTGGAGAGATACGACTGTTGAGATTTTTCTCGAAATTCGAACTGACAGATTCATCGAAACGAAATTTGAAGCGGTCCATCCATTATACGTCGTCCATGTCAGCAAGGGACAGTCGCATAGTAAGCAGAGAGTTGATCCTTCACGTGGGCGCATTGGCTGTAGTGGGGCGCATACAGCAGGTGGGGGCATAGTATAGCCCGTGCCTATAAATAGACCCTTGAAGAAGAGAGAAAGTTTATTATTCCTTTCTCTTTGAATTTTTCAGAAAAACTCTTCGTCTTCTTTCTTTAAGAACCATGTCTCCCAAGGTCGCCAAGAGATCCGCGAAGGGCAAGGGGCTGCGCCGAGTGACTCTCCCACTGCGGCAGCGTCTTCGGCAGTCCAGGACCCGATTCTGGGTGAGGACATGCTTCAAAAAACAAAGTCTCGAACGTTAATTTGCGACGCTTAAACTTTTCTTCTGCCCGGGCGCTTGTGCCTAAGGCAACATACTTCTGTGAGCATTACTATGCGCCCACAGAAGTCATGCGTCAACACTGTGGTGTGCCATGCGCCCAAGTGCTGCCACGTTTATGCGCCCTCTAAGCAGTGGCATGTTATGCGCCCAGGCACTGTCCAAGTGTTATGCGCCCACATGTCTTGCTTTGGGCGCATATCCCTTTGGGCGCATAGGAGTCTTCCGGACTTAGCTTTTTTTTTGCAGTTTTCTAAGTCTTTCTTTCTGCCTGTTTTTGTAGGGGTCTGGCTAGCAAATTTCTCCAGGACTCGCATCGACGATTCTGGGCATGGTGAAGATGCAACACTTGATGTACACATCAGAGAGCTCAGGACTCTTCGTGTTTTAGAAGGGTTCTGGCTAGCAAATTCCTCCAGGACCGGCATCGGCGACTCTGAGCATGGTGAAGATGCAATATCTGACGCACGCATCAGAGAGCTCAGGACTCTTCGTGTTTTAGAAGGGTTCTGGCTAGCAAATTCCTCCAGGACCGGCGTCGGCAATTCTGAGCATGGTAAAGATACAATATTTGACGCACACATCAGAGAGCTCAGGACTCTTCGTATTTTGGAAGGGTTTTTCTCAGATGGTAGGAAGAGCCTTTATACATCGAAAAGTCGGACGGTAGTTGGGCGTCATCGTGAAAGTTCTGCTTTCACGGTTCTTCAAGTAGGCAAAAGCAACACTGGAGATGTTGTTTTGAAGGTATGGTCTCTTGGAGAAATGGGCCCACGACACCCGCAACATGGAGGAGAGGAGGTCACAATTTGTAGATGTTTTAGCATGCTATATTTGCCCTCCTCTGTGTATCTTCTCGAAGGTTCAACAGCCTTGTTCGCTTGCTCAGCAGTAAAACATGACCTCCTTCGAGGGCCACAAAACCACTTTTCGATGAAAGCGTGGTGCTGCCAAGCTGATCAAGCTATCTGTTGCTGATGAGTAGCGAATTTTTCCTTCTCTTGGACATCAATGTAATCTTTTACTTCTTATCCAGATGAAGAGATGAAGAACTTTTTGTTTTGCTCATGAGATGTAGTCCTGTGAATGTAACTGATTTTGAATAAACAGAGTACATTCGCTCCACACTTTGCTTGTAATATCTGTGGTGATTGTGTTGGAGAGCCAATCATTGGTGCAAAGGGTATCCTGCTAGGGGAGCTCCCACCCTCCTTTTTGTTTGCTTGAACCCACCGCCCTTTTGTACGCTGGCGGTGCGGGTAATAGTTTTGAAACGAAAACCCGACGGCGGTAATATGAATGTGATAGGCTTTACGGTCTTGACACCATGCCTTTAATCCCGGATTGGGTATAGGTGTCGAGCCGGAAGACTATCGGTATTAGAGGTAGTATAAACGTGACACATGATAATCAGGAGTGGTTTTGTGAAATGTCGATGCTAGAGGTAATGTGGACGTAGCAAGGATTTTTCTGGTGGGTATTCCGCTGGAGAATTTTTGTGTGGACCTATTATCCGTTTTATATTCGAATGATTCGAACATAGATAATAAGTTGAATGAAGCTGCTAGTAGAGGTAATATAGACGTAATATGGACGTGGAAAGATACATAACATCAAGTAGGAGTGGATAGTTCAAAGGTAGTAGGGACGTGACTATCCTTGATGAATGCTTTGCTCAGAGGTTATGTGGACGTGGCAAAACATAATCATTTCACTGGAGAAATAATTATCAGAAAATAATTCAGAAGTAATAGGGACGTGACTTGTTTTCGTCAAACGGAGTCAAAAACGGAAATGATTCCACTGGAGAAATATTTAGTGGACCTATTATCCAGGGCGTATTCAAGACTCTTGAAATACGGATAATAGTTATATATATATATATATATATATATATATATATATATATATATATATATATATATATAGAATCATATAAACATCGCACTGTACATTTACATGACTGGCCACATGTGAACAAAAAAAGGTTACACATAGTATTTCTTCATGAACTTGCCGTTGATAGACATCATGAGCAAGTCACCGTCGGGCTTGGTTAGCCGGTACGCACCGTTGGAATACACTGATTCTATGACGAAAGGACCTTCCCATTTAGGCTAGAATTTTTCTTTTATTTTGTGCGTCATGACCATCGGTCTTCTAACTGCTAGGACCATATCACCGACTTGGAAGATCCTTTCCTTTACTTTTTTATTGAAGGCTCTGGAAAGGCGTGCTTGGTATAGCTCAATGCGCTGCTGAGCTAACAAACATTTTTCGTCTAGCGCTTCGAGCTCCTGGAGTCGCAGACGATAGCTTTCTTCAGTAGTCAGCTCGCTGGCTAAAGCTACTCGAAGAGAAGGAATCTGGATTTCTAGGGGAAGAACTGCTTCGCTCCCATAAACCAGAGAGAATGGCGTACTGCCTGTTGGAGTCCGTACCGTTGTACGATAAGCCCATAGACATTCACCGAGCTTCTCGTTCCAATCGCGCTTGTTTGAAGACACGAACTTCTTGAGAAGTTTTATGATGGTTTTGTTGAAGGCTTCTGCTAGCCCATTAGCCGCTGGATTGTAGGCAGTAGAGGCTACGTTCTGGATTCGATTCTCATCGCAGAACCGATAGAACGCATGGCTTGCGAACTGTGGACCATTATCATGGATGATCCTGCGAGGTAGGCCGAAGCAGTAGATGACGTGATGTTTGATGAAACTGATCACGTTTGACGTCTTCACTTCGGTGAGCGGTATAGCTTCCGCCCGTTTGGAGAAGTAATCGGTTATAGCTAAGATGAACCGATGTCCTTTGGAGGATGGCGGTGTCACACCCCAGACCCAGAATACCGGAGAGCGGGAGAATGACTCAGCCAGCTACGTATTACGGGTAGATGAATACCGTATAATACGATCAATGCTGTCTAACCGACGAGGGGGTACATACTATATGAAAGTCTCACTAGGGTTACTCAACATTTATTGTCTCAATCAAGAAGCAGTAATAGAGAACATGTAAGATAAAGCAGTAATGCATCCCAAACGCTCAGTCAAAATGTTCTTGAGGTCTGGCGGTACAAAATATAGCCAGATGGTATAGCAAGGTATACACAATCGTTATCAGCTGCAGTCTGACTTAGTTACAATTATGTAAAGGTAAGTGTAAGACAGTCCGACTAACATGTCGGTGCCAAGTGGCAAAATGTAAAGTAAGTAGTAAAACGAGCAGGGAAGTAAAGAACCCACTCGTGTCCTCCTGCGATCATCCCTCTAGTATTGACCATCTTGGAGGTAGAAGTAAGCTGAGTCCTCGAAAACTGGCTCTAAATCTGGCCATGCAAAACCAGAGAGGTTAGACCTCTAATAGCAAGTACCACAAGGAAGTACGATATGAGAACTAAAACCAGTGGTAAAAGTTAAGAATATAATAATAAGTCTTCACTTGCTACTGGGATTCACACAACATCATGACACTTCAAACCAACTTTCCAACCAAACAAGGACAGAAGTTGACCCGTCGTGTCCTGACATTTTGATCATCTCAGTAGTTAACATAGTAGGTACAATACACAAATAAATCAATTTAAACGGTCATGCAACTACTACGGCTTGCTAACTGTAAGTTTCAAGTTACCCTGGAAATATGCAATAAGGATTCCTCAGTTCTTACTATGTACAAGCAAAGCTAATCTACCCAATAATCAATTGCGTCAATCATGAATTAGACGAGTCACAGCGGGACGTCCGTCATCAGTATACAGTAAATAAATATAAGTAGATACCGCTCCCTGTCCGTGTGGCAGATTTGCAGTAACTGTGGGAACCAACCGGCATGTCGGAGCACTAATTAATTGTCCCAAGGATGGCTGTCATGTAAGAACTCGGGAATCCATTCTCTCCATACAATCGTTATTTTATTTGACTTAGTAGTCCCTATGTTAATTGAAATTCCATACCGTGGATCATGATCATTCAGAATGAATACTTTCGTACAAAGTACGATATGCACAACTCTACAACGATGCCCGTGCGGTTAGGTTGTAGGTCTTACATAGCGTAATGCAACAATCAAACCTAGCCACGGAATAATAATGCCTTGACTGTAAAGTACACATGCCGCTTTTGTAGAAAATTAGTTGAAGCCTGCACGTGTCCATATGCCAATGTTCGGGTTCGGCTAGTCGATTGCAATGGTTCATAGTTAATATGAACGTGTCTCATTCAATTTTAATAAGACGACTAGCCAGCTTCTTAGTTCCAACTAAGAACGCATGATCAATTATTTAGTCAAGGTAACAATCAATGTCAATTCGTGCCAAGGCATGAAAGTCAAACTAGTATTTAGTATGGTCGAGTCTATAACTCTCAGGGTTAAGTTCCAGTCATTCTGGGCATCCATAAACCAATCGAGACACAGGGCACATTCCACACAACAATATGTATTAAAATATTAACATATCATGATTTTATCGAGTTCATGCAAAAAGGCGTAAGGATAAATAAGAGATGCCATGTACGCCCAAGGAGTACATTCAATAAAAATATGTCAAGCCAGAAGAGTACGCCCGATGAAATACGCGTAAAGGAGATTTACGCATGAGGAAAGTTTACGCGTGAAGGAATAAAGTTTGCGTGTAAAGGAGTACGCTCCAAATAAAGGAACAAAGTTGCGCGTAAAAACTCGTCTTACGCTAAGCCAGAAGAGTACGCGTAAATAATAAAGTTACGCGTAAAACTTGTATGCGTAAAGAGTCCAAGTTTTACGCATGAATCTTGTATGCGTAAAGAATAATCGTTACGCGTAAAACAATGTACGCGTAAAGGAATCATTACGCGTAAAACAATGTACGCGTAAAGGAATCGTTACGCGTAAAACAATGTACGCGTAAAGAATACACCAAGCCAGAGTAGACTTGCGTAAACCGAATTCACGCTGACACGAATGAACGTGGACGTAGAGCTTGATATTACGCGGGCACGTATAAACGTGTGCGTAGAGCCTGATATTACGCGAGCACGTATAAACGTGTGCGTAGAGAACCTCCGGAACTCCAATTCCATGAACTTCAATCTGAGCCAAAAAATGGGAGTTCCACGGATCGAAAGGGGTTATAACACCAATCTCACAATCTGGAACGAACGAAACTTGAAAATAAGAAAGTTTGATAGATCAAAACCCACAAAATCTGAAAAATGACAATTTCTAGATCTACTAAAAATGAAACTTCAAAATGCAAAATGCCAAGTTCTAAACTATCTTAGGATCACAAGAGAAAGATAAATGAACCATAAAAATATGGATTCTCATGTGGAGCAAGATGTACTTGCCTATGGGTTTGGTAGGTGGAGAGAGTTATGAGGAAGAAGAAGAGTAAATGAGAATGAAGAAGTAATGAAGAGAGAGAAAGGATTGGACTTTAAATGGAATGAGGGGGTGGGGAGTTGGGTTCGGTTCATGATGAACCATCAAAATTTTGGAAACAAACCAACCCAAGTCGAACCCAAGAGCAAAACTAAAGCAGAAAATAAAATACAGAAAAATAATTAGCATAAAATTAAAGAAATTAAATACAGAACAAATTCATGATAAATATTAAATAAATATATTCAAGCAGTACACGTATTAAAATACGTATTCTGGGAACGGGAAGTGACAGGCGGGCTGATTGGTCCTATGACGTCCATGCCCTAGGCTTCAAACGGCCAAGATGCTGCCATCGGATGTAGAAACTCCGAAGGTCGATGAATGAAGTCGGCGTGGAACTGACAAGCTCTACACTTTTTTGCATATTCAACAACATCTGCTATCATTGTGGGCCAGTAATAATCCATTCTTTTAAGGCGATCTTATAATTTGGGACCTGGTTGATCGATGTGCACCACAAACTCCATCGTGTGCCTCCCGGAGTGCATGTTTGGATTCTGTGTCTGATAAGCATCGTAACAGTAGCCCGTCGTAAGAGCGTCGGTACAACATCTTGGTAGCTGTGTCGTAGTAAAATCTGAGGAATCGCCTTTGGATGGAGCTTTACTGACTTGGGCGCATGGAGCTATACTGACTTGGGCGCATGGAGCTTCATTTGCTGAAATTTTTTCATGCTTCTACAATTCTTAGGTGACATGAGACACAAGATAATATATTTCATAGGTAGCAAGATTTTATTCCCAAAAGCCGAGATAGAAAAATGCAACTTTATAACCCATAAAATTAAATTAAAAAATAGACTAAGAAACCTCTAGAAATTACACCAAATAAGACATGAAAATCCAATAGTCACCCTTTTATAAGGTGTTTACGTGACTCTTTGTAATCCCAACAACGTGTCACGACCCGCACCCACTGTGAGGGTACGAGTACGTAACAGCGTCCAGCCTACGCCGCAGTGTCGGCGGTAGAACGCTGTTCTAGGTCACTATCTAATCAACAAATCAAGCAATTATATAATGTACTTGTCAAAATCTCAACTCCGAACGGAGGACAATATAGATATAATAGAATCTCAATCACAGTCTAAGCACGATATGATAACACAGAAGCTTATAACTAAGACTAAATAATAACAACAAAACCAAATACTAAATAACAATAATCTCAAAACAAAATATATCTCAACTTATTTACAATTCAAGTTCTAAAACAATAAACTAAACCAAGTCAACTAGCTAGTCTTCTAATCACTCTGAGTGTCGAGGCCAAAGGTAGCTAAACCATCTTCTGGTCCATAGTGAGTAGGGCAAGTGTCCTCAGGGCAATCATCTGTAAAATTTTTAACAGGTCCAGTCAGGACAGAAACGAGCACATCTCATCTAGAAAATCTAAGTAAATGACAGAGAACTATAAAGCAGTTATAGACAATTGTATTGATGATATGGTAGTTTATATTTAGGTGATGGTATAGAGAACAATTGAGATACAAGGAAACTATAGTAACTAAACAAGAGAAGAATCATGGCAATGAAGACTGTAAAATAGAATCTAGCTGAACTAGAGTAACATGATATAAGTCCAGACAATAAATATAAAACAAGTGTAAATCCTATGTAAATTCAGTACGAGACGAATCCAGTACAAGATGATTCCAGTACAAGATGAGTCCAGTATAAGATGATTCCAGTCAGTGATCAAAGATTCCAGGGTGAGTCCAGACTATACTCTAACAGTGTGTTTTAAAATACCGAGATCGACATGTAAACGGCTATAGGTAATCCGGCACATCACACACCTGGCCGGGTGTGAGATGGCTATCATTCCAGTTTGATTCCAGCATTTGGGGTGATTCCAGAATTGGGGTATGTCTATATGTCTTACTTAAGTATTTTTTCTCCCAGCAAGTACAAGTGAATCCAGAATACGACACGAGAATCGAGATGAGTCCAGCCAAACATGATGATACCAGCAATAATTCCAGAATAATTTCAGTAATAGAGGCCAGACAATATGGATATACATATGGGTTTGGGTGTTGTACATAAGTTTTGGGTAGGTTATATCATGCTTGAACTATAGGATATGTAGGTTATGTTATGGTTGTGGGTTGAAGACACACTAGCCTAGCAAGAAAGTCCTGGTGTGGCTAATATCTGTACAAATATTAGCAGTATTTTTGGGTATACCAGTTTATGAGTCTACAGTAGGTAACAGCATACATGAGTCATGTTCATATAGGAAAGAGGCTCATGATGTGGTGACAGGGTGTGTGCATCAATAGTGTTTAGAGGGGTGAGGAAACAGTGATTAGGAAAATGATGAGTGAGTCTAGAGTGTATCAGTTGGAACAATGAGTGTATGAAGGTAGTAGTAGATAAGAGTTTGGGTATGGTTTTGAGTTGGTCTTGGTTTAAACCTTGCCAGTATAACATTCTAAAAATTTCTTAATTAGAGCATCTCCAATCTTATTATCTTTTTATGTGTTGTGATTCTTAGGTGGCATACATGAAACACAAGACAATGTCTTCTCATATATGGCAAGATTATATTCACAAAAGCCAATGAGATAGAAAAGTCTTCTCCAACGCAAAAGTAATTGTTATACTTATATTAGAGCATCTCCAACCCTATTGTGAGTTTAGAAAAAAAAGTTGTTGCCACATAGGAATGACAAGCTTTCATTTAAAAAGTGATTCTCCAATGCAAATGCCAAATAAATAATGAAGGTGATATGATATGACATGACAAAGACATTGTGAAGTTGGTTGTCTAGTTCTAGACAATGCACTGGACAATGACTTTACCTGCACATCATCAAGTATGAATAAAAATATTTACAAAAAAAAAAAAAGAGATTGCAAGTTGAAAAAAGTATATTTTATTGTCTTCTCAATACTTTTGTATGGGAGAAGACTTTTCTACCTCATTGTCTTTTGTAAATATAATCTTGTCATCTATGAAAGACATTGTCTTGTGTTTCATGTCACCTAAAAATTACAGCACATAACAAGACAATAGGATTGTAGATGAGTGATTTCAAGATCCAAACTCTAACATCCATCAATTTCGAGACCCAAATTCTAATATCCATGTATATGTGAGACCCTAAAACTAAATAATCCTATAATTTAATGCTATTGATAGTTTGTTAGTAGCTGTTTGTAATGGTCTCAATGGAAGGTTATGGATCCACAAGTTGTAAGCCAAAAAGAGAGAGAAATATAAGTACGTACAATCATTAAAGTCAAGGATCTGCCCCCACCACCAACAAAAAGAGAAAAAATGAATTGAGTTTATATTTAGAAACTGAGAAGTAGTCAATTATAAAGTAATTGATCATGAAGTAGTCAACAATGCCATAAAACAAAGCCGTAGGAACATTCGACATGGTCACATGAGCAATGGTACAATCAATAATGCCATAAAACAAAGTCGTAGGAACATTCAACATGAGCAATGGTACAATCAAAATGAGAACTATTCTATTATTAGAAAGAAAAAAAGGTCGGCTATGCTCGTGAGAGATCGAATCAAGTACTTAGGAGAGAAAGAAAAGAACCCATAAAAAGAAAACCAAAAAAAAAAATACACAGTGTATGTAGGGCTCTCCCATAACTTGGCACATGATATCATTGCAGGGATTCTATAGTGAAGGCTATAAATACATACTCCTACTTAAAAGCAAGCACTCTCTCTCTCTCTCTCTCTCTCTCTCTCTCTCTCTCTCTCTCTCTCTCTCTCTCTCTCAAAGACTCTCTCTCTCTCTCTCTCTCTCTCTCTCTCTCTCTCTCTCTCTCAGACACACACAAGTTGTACTGTCATCGACCCAATTTTAGTCGATCGATCGATTTTTCTTGTACTAATGTGGAGGCTGAAGATCGGCGAGGGCGGCGGCCCGTGGATGAGGTCGACTAACCGTTACGTCGGGAGGCAGGTCTGGGAGTTCGATCCGAACCTCGGTACCGACGAAGAGATTGCGGCGGTAGAGCACGCCCGGGAATCCTTCCGCCACAACCGGTCCACCGTCAAGCACAGCTCTGACCTACTATGGAGGCTGCAGGTAGTACTATTGAATATATTAATTTGAAGAAGGTAAATATTATTGATCAACGATAATTACAACTAAGAACTATTCCATATTACAAAATGAGTTATCTGGTGTCTATATTTCTTTGTATAACAAAAGTAGTAAAGATTTGGCCCTCAAAGATACGTCAGTTGCGTTCCCTCCAAACATGTCCTAAGACGGCGATAAGCTTTCTCTAGCTATGACCATGGATTTGTGGTTGCTTTGGAATATATTTAGTAGATCATGAGTTCCTTTTGCAATATCAACACATATATAATTAAAATCATGTAAACGATAAAAAAAACAACAACATGATGGACTTCACATATCAAGATATTAATGTTTTCAGGTTGTCTGCACATCAATTAAACTTTGCAGGATTAATATGCTAACAAAATTGTGAAAAGTAAATTTTATTCTCGTATCAAGAATTCAAGATAGAATTTGTTTTGGTTTTAAAACTAAATTGAATTTTGAAGTAAAATAAATTTTCATATTTAGGGGAAAAAAGATTAAATTTTATTCAAAGTAATATTTGAATTAACAAAAGGAAGTTTCCCCAATAATATAGAGTTTAAAATTCATTTAATCTGTGACCTTATGAAAAAAATAATATAATGAAAACTAAATTTAAGATCAGTTTCTTTCAGGCCTTACCAGATCTTTTTCAAAATGCTAATTCATAGAAGAGGTTGAAATATATCTCCGATGGGGCTCACCATGAGATAATCAAAGGTGAAAACCAAGTCTAAACCAAGCTTGAATGATTACATGCCATAAAGTATATTTTGGTAAATAAAGAAATAACTGCGCTATTATGTGTTAAATAACTTGCTATTTTAAAACTTCTTATTAATATAATCAATGGAACAAATCCCAATTTCGAAAAAAAAAAATAATAACTTTGTAAACACTAATAAAAGATATAATTAAGCATAGACTCCAAATTGAGAATTACAGATAACTCCGTCTCTGAGAGTAGCTAACTTGTGACAGTTATAGGTCAAAATTGTGGACTAGACGCACACCACCAACTTGAAGTATACATACCTTTAGGCCTCGTTTGGTTCGCGGAATGGAAGGGAAAGGAAATCCATGGCATTTCCTTTCCTTTGGGAAATTGTAATTCACATTGATTTTTCTTTCGGATGTTTGGAAATGCCAAGGAATTTGGAAAGGAAAGTGAATACTTCAATGTTTTCCTTTCCTCCTCAATTCATTTGGCACCCAAACATAGAAAAGTAATCACTTCCCTTTTTCAACCCGACGACCAGGAAATAAACTCTTATCTATTCTTGTAGTCACAGGAAATGTGATTCTGAAGAAATAAAATTGTTGTGCAGTGAATTATCACAACAGAAAGCCATACTGGGAACAAGAGAATAGGCAGCTAACCTTATAATCTCCAAGTATATATTAATATTAGTGCTTTTTCTTTTGTTGAAATCTATCATTACTAATTTAATTTGTTTTCTCCACTGACCCTGACTGCAGTGTGCCAAAGAGAACCCAATTGAAATAAGTCTTCCCCCCCCACGTTAGGCTAGAGGAGGACGAAGACGTCACGGAGGAGTTCGTCACAAACTCTCTAAGAAGAGCCATTGGTCGTTTCTCTACGCTCCAAGCTCACGATGGACACTGGCCAGGAGACTTTGCTGGTGCCATGATCTTCATACCAGGACTGGTGATTAACATATATATACATTTTGTAAATATATGTTTTTTTTTTGCTCTCCATAGTCACTTTTCAAGATTAGATTCTTCATTTTTCTCAATGTAGATTATATCATTACACATTACCGGAGCGCTGAATGCCGTACTGTCAGCGCAACATCAGCACGAGATTCGTCGTTACCTTTACAATCATCAGGTACGTTAATATTTATAAAACCTTTCAAAAGATGAAGTTGAGGTTGAGGTTGAGTTTATAGTAACGACGAACACCAGTCACTAATATTTATTAATACTGACTGAATTCCGTCAGAAATAATAGTGGTGAAAGACTAATCACATGGATGGAGTTGAGGTTCAGGTTGAGGTTGAGTTAGTTACATTCTGATATTGTTCACGCGACTTGCAGAATGAAGATGGGGGTTGGGGATTGCATATCGAGGGAAAGAGCACCATGTTCGCATCGATATTGCAATATGTTACATTGAGGCTGCTAGGTGTGAAGGCCGATGGAGGAGATGGCGCGATGGAGAAAGGGAGGAAGTGGATCTTGGACCATGGCGGTGCGGTTAATACACCCTCGTGGGGTAAATTTTGGCTCACCGTAAGACATTATACCTCATTAGTTTTGTTTTCAGAAAGGGCAATGCCGGAGGGATACCAAAATTTGATCATATTTTGTTGATCATGTGATTTGATAGCTTATGTGTTGATCATGTCTGGGATCACCCATCATTTTATCAACATATAGAGTCACATCATGTGGTCAGATTTTGGCGTCTCCTTATATAGCATTATTGTTTTAGAAAACTATATTATGGAAATTGTTCGTATACACGCAAAACATACGATGTTTGGGGCATTTGTAGGTACTTGGAGTTTACGAATGGAAGGGTAACAATCCACTGCCTCCGGAGATGTGGCTACTCCCTTATTGTTCTCCAGTTCATCCAGGTACTCCCTGCTCTATTTCGCTTGGAGTACTTGTTATATCATTACCTAATAAAAATGTCAATGCTAAAGGCACTACAAAACTTGTTAAGTGGCATCACAATTTCTGCAACCCAGAAGTGCCAACATTTTGGGGGACTTGTAGACAAAGAGGTCTATCCCCATGACTACTAAAATTTTGACAGTCCTAAACACAATGAGCCCCAAAATGGTGGCTCCATTGTATATCATTATTCACATGTGTTTCAATTTTGCAATTTTGACTTATATTTTGTTGCAATACAGGTCGACTTATGGTTCTTGTACGAATGGTTTTTCTGCCAATGTCATATCTTTATGGGAAGAGGTTTGTGGGTCCAATTACAAATATAATTTTGTCTTTGAGACAGGAGATATATACTCTTCCATACAACCAAGTAGATTGGGACAAGACTCGTAATCAATGTTCAAAGGTTATCTATTTTGTTCTCTTTGTATTTTCATACATAAATTACTATTTGGAATGTACATCTAAACTAATTTTTTTTCAAACCAGACCAAAAATACTATTAATCACACGTCACTTAAAAAGTTTCTTTTTTTTCTTTCAGTTAGGTTGCCGGTAAGTACTTCTCATAAAATATGTTAGTTATTTTAAATCACAAATTGATACCCTCAACTATTCATGTTATTAAACTTAATACCCTCAACTTTGATACCCTCAAAAATAAAAATGACAAAACTACCCTCGTCCCTCCCCTCACTCTCCTCCCCTCCTCCACCCCCCCCCCCCCCCCCCCCCCACCCGACTATCCTAATCTCCCCCCCATCCCCGGCTACACCCCACCCCCCTTCTGTGGCGCTACCCCAACCTCGCCCCCCTCTCGGCAGCAGCGATAGCTGCAACGGCAGTGGACGACAGAAAGAGAAGAGGGCAGGGGTGAGGGCGACCGGTGTTGGGGAGGGGGTTGGATAGGGAAGGGACAGTTTTATCATTTTTATTTTTTAGGATATCAAGTTGATATATACTAAAGTTGAGGGTATCAAGTTAAAAAATTCAATAGTTAAGGATATCAAGTTATAATTTAGCCTAAAAGATATTAATAATATATTGGACAAGAATATGATCTACGTAATTGTAATTCCAAGGATCATATTAAACTTTTAAAGCCGTAAATCTTACTATCAAAATTCGGTCTATAGCGACGCCTGAAAAGGTTGCTAAATGGCAAAAAAAACGTTGCTAAATTGAATTAGTGACGTAATTAGTGATGTTTTAGTGTAATCGCATTTTAGCTAGTCGTTGATATAAAAATTTAGCAATGTTTCCTACGTCGCTACACATCACCAATATAAAATAAATTAGTAACGCTGAAGCATGACGTCATCAAACATCGCCAATATATAAAAAATATAGCGATGTTCCACGACTCAGAGCGACGATGCTTTTAAATGACAACTGCAGTAGCTATTAGTCACTATTCGACGCAGACAACGACGTATTGCGAAAAAAAAATCTGCAGTTGCTAAATTATTTAAACTTAGCGACGTTTCAAACCTATGTCGCTAAATTGGTCACTATTTTGGATTATTTTGGTAGTGGATCTGCTAGCAAGCCTCCTTAAACTCATCGCAACTACCTCCTATAAGACAAAGAGTTGTTACTTGACGAAAAGATCTGTTTAACTACAATAAATGTGTCCATATAGAAAATAATGGAATGAAATCCAACATACCCCTCTTGTTGTTGATTTTTATGGTTAGTGTTTTTCAATAAATCACTGCTACTATGAAAGTAAAAAAAATACATACAATATATAATAAGTTTATGTTATATATTATGTTTCTAGTTATATTTGTTAATATAACATATGTTCTACCTCATATTTCATTACACTAGAAATTTTCCATAGTACTTAAAGAAAATAAGTTGGCCTTACTTGGATTAATAATAAAAATTATTTGTTCATATGGTAAGAAACTTTTAGTTCTCTTTTTGCAGGATGATTTGTATTATCCCCATCCAATAATACAAAATATATTGTGGGGTTCTCTTCATAACTTTCTTGAACCTATATTGATGTGTTGGCCTGGAAGCAAGTTAAGAAAGAAGGCTCTGAATACTGTCATTCAGCTTATTCACAATGATGACGAGAACACTCAATATATTTGTAGCGGTGGTATAAGCAAGGTAACGTGAAATTTTCACAGCTTATACATGTTTATGAAGACATTTATAGAGGATATATCTTATTTAGATGATTGCAAAGTATAGGAGATGTTAGGGTATTTTATTACATGAAATGTGATAAGGTAACTAATTAATTAAATAAATTCTTTTATGATAAAAGTGTTAAATTATTTTTATTTTAATGTTTTTTTGTCAAATGATCACATCAATAGCATACAATATTCCTTGTATATATGTCCTTAATATCGTATTAAGTTTTGCATGCTCTTCTTACTAGGCTAGAGCCTAAAATTTAGATTTGTGTGACTATAAAAACTTGTTATCAATGAAAAATTTGTTAACTTCGATGTAGGTTTGGTGAAATATATATTATGAAGTATGTTCTTCAACTCACAAATATTGTGATATTAACATGTGATTACCTAAATTTGTAATATATGCAGCCGCTCAACATGCTTTGTTGTTGGGCAGAAGATCCAAATTCAGATGCATTCAAGTTGCATCTTCCAAGAGTCCTGGATTTTCTCTGGCTTTCTGAAGATGGCATGAAAATGAAGGTAATACTTTTGTTAAATGCTTACCCTATATGTCTGGTCATGGTTATTGGTATCCATGCTAGTTTTAAAAATATTAAGCGAGCTTTCTTTTGTTATTAAGTTATAGTATCCTGACGTTGTAAGTCTGAAGATTACTACTTCCAATCAAAAATTGTGTAGAAATATGTGTTATATAAAGCTTTAGCAAATCTTGGTAGTAGTATATTTCTTTTGTACCATTTCTTTGACATTACCTAAGTGTTATAGCTTATTAATGAATTGCAGACAACTGATGGATGTCAATTGTGGGAAATTTCTTTTGCCGTTCAAGCAATTATATCTACTGGACTCTCTGTAGAATTTAGTCATATTCTTGAGAAGGCACACTCATTTATAAAGGAGACACAGGTTAATTTATGTTTCTGAGCTAGCACTTTTTATTTACCTACAATGCTTTAACTTAAATTTTCTATTCAACTCATTTTCTCTTTACCTTATTTTAAGATCTTGGAAGATCTTCCGGCCGATATTTGTTATCGTCATATTACAAAAGGTGCATGGCCTTTTTCAACTAAAGATAATGGATATACTGTTTCAGATTGCACAGCAGAAGCATTAAAGGTAGGCATCTTAGAATTTTCATATACAGCACCCTCATATTATGACCAACATGATATAACCATTTCCAATTAACACTGGTTTTACATCTTTTAATTGAGATGATTTTGTAAAGATATGTGACTAACATTTACAACATACTATCAAATTGATGACGATCTTGTTATCACGATTTTCTTGTGATTAACCGTTACATGTGATTAAATTATTCATGTCACTTTTTCTTGTGCAGGCTGCGATCTTGTTATCACAATTTTCTCCAAAAATTGTTGGTGATCCTATTACCAAAGGTCGACTTTATCATGCAGTCAACATTATTTTATCTCTAATGGTAAGTTGGTCATGATTTCAAATTACACTGCTAACTTGTACATAAGTGAAATTTTTTTTCTGTTGAAAAAATGATATAATGCAATATCCTTCAAGTATTCAAAAAATATTGTCGTATGTTTTAATCATAATATCATTAAAATTATAGACAGATGTAGGTAAACCCTTAACTCAGTTGTTTTACCTAAATGAATTGAATATGTATTGTCCACCTTGGTAATGTTTTAACAAATGGTGGGACAAATATCCTCTCTTACAATTTACTAAGGTGACACTTTTATGTATAAGATTATCTAACTCCCTAACACACTCAAGTAGTCATGACAAAATTTAATCGTCTGAAAATAACTTTTATAGGCCCTCCATTCTAGTAGTAAATTGTGCTGAGAATGGAGGCTACATTTAATGTGGCTAGAATCAAATAAACTTTTCTTTTGGTTGTTGGCTAATATTTATATATTACAAAACATGTAAAATGACATAACAAATTCTAGCTAGAAATATGAAGTACAAACATAAATCAATAAATCAATAAATAAATGCATAAAATTAAGATAAGTAATCTACTCTTCAATATGCCACTGCCAACCTGGAATTTGGTGAGAGTGGAAAAATGAAAAACTAGAGATAACCTAAAAAAATAGGTCAGGACTTAATCATTGGAGAAATTTCAAAGTACTTAAAGAAGTTTGGGGCTCAAAAATCAAAGAAATTCTAAAAATAACCATAGAAAGACGAGGCCTCGTAAACGAACAAAGCTCCAAAGAAGTCGAATGAGCGTTGGGACTTCAAGAAATCCTGAAAGTGATTAAAAAAGGAATGTCCCGCTTCACAAATACTCTTCTCTACAAGAAAACATCTCAAGTACGTTGGAACTTCGAAATTAGAAGTTCCGAAGAAAACATATCAAGTAGGCACACTGAAACGAGAAATCTCGATATAAACATCTAAAGTAGGTCAGGCACGTTGGAAGAAAATATCAAAAAATTGGGACTAAAAAAGGAGAGAAATTTGGGAGAAAAAAAATATTTGAAATGTACTGGGGCTTAGAAAGACAAGAAATCTCGGAAGAAAACCAAAGTACATTAGGGATTTGAATACCAAAGAAATCATATAAGTAAACCAATAAACCAAACTATACGTCGAACTTTGAATACCAAAAAAATTCAAGAAATAAAGCAATAGAAGAATGAGGGGTTTTCTTATCTAAGAATTCTAGAAGAAAGTTGGGATTCCGACTACCGAAGAAATATCTAAAAATATGTTCCAAGTAGACATCAAGTTCGAAAATCGTCACATATTTATAGGACGGATAAGGAGGAAAGGGAGAAGGAAGAGAACCTAGGGATCCCATACCATGTTGAAAGTGGTGGTTGCATTGTGGGTTGAACGGAATGAAGTTTTGTTAGGGCTCTAGGTCAATATTTATAAATTTACAAAATATGTGAAATAACATCACTAGCACTACCTAGAATAGCAATAAATGCACAAAGTTAAGATAAAGTTAACTTTTAAAGAATAATTAGTTCTCTGGAATCCATTATAACATATTTTCCAATATAGAAATATGAATTATCTATGGTATTAAGGTGTGCAATGGAAAAGAAACTTGGTATGTGTCGAAAAATGTTTGTTCTAAAATTCTTTTTCGTATGATGAAACAATCTTGGTGGTAATAAGGTATTGTGCTAAAAGGTTAACCGGAATCCGATATAACATATTTTCCAATACAATATGAACCAATTATGGTATTAAGGTATCCATGGAAAAGAAACTTGGTATATGTCTAAAAATGTTTATTCTTTAGTTTACTTAATATTTTACATTTTTGTAATTAAATTTTTTTCGTGTAATGAAGCACCCTTTGTGGTTTTACTCTATGCGATCAAACTATTGCATATATGTTTTTCTTTTGTAAATTTGGAGAATATCATAATTTTGTATTTACTATATTTTGGTTTCATTATAGAACGATGATGGCGGATTTGCAACATATGAATCAAAGAGAGCTTATGAATGGATGAGGGTTAGTAATCTTAAAGTTTCTTGTCATTATTTTACCTAAAATTTTATTGTATGTATACTCTTTTAAGTATGTGCCTTTTGTGACATTAGTTTTTCATCAACTTGCTACAAACTGAAGAATTATATTTATGTCACACATAGCTCCAAAGGCTATTGCAAAGTTATATATATTTTACGCAAAAAGAAGATATATACATATGTTACGTACATTGTAAATTTCTCTCAAAATTATAGGCGTAAAATTTACAACCAAGTCGGAAAGTACAATCTCATTCTTGTGCAATTGATTAATCTTAAAAGTTGTTGTGGACGTAGACATGAATATATTTTTTTTTCATAAATATCCTCTTGAAGATATGGTAACTTACACATTTTTGCTTTCTATGACAACAACAAAAATAATATAGGACAAAATATATCCCAAGTTCTAAGGCCCATATGAACCCTTATTATTCAAATCATTTTTGTTAAAGATTATCTCCTCCATATAATAACACCGTCTATACAACCTCACCTCACTATTAGTTTACGTACGACATTTTATAGAACTTCTTTGACTAATAAACTATCACTCCAACTTGTTATAACACTCTCAAAAGATTTGCCATCTTTCTCAATCTTCCTTATATAATAATGATAGATACGTCACTTCTATCTTAGACTCTAACCATCCTCTAGTCCCGCCACCTGACAAACAAGATATCATCAAATAACATGCACCATAAGAGTGTATGGATCTTCGATGCAAACTATTGTGCTTCAGCGGTTTGGCATATATAGAAGGAAAAAAAAAATATTTGAACCTTTGAGGGACTTGGTGTTGGATATATATATTTGTCTTTATCTTCAAAATTATGTAAACAAAATAAACCAAAAGTTAAAAATTATAAGCCTTCGAAAAAGTCGCGCACGTAACACTGTCCTAAGAGTTGATTCGGGTCTATGTGCAGACTTGTTCCGAATGCTTGGTAAAACCTCCGCTCTACCGGTATCCCGTCGTCGCACACAACTCGAGGAGATCGACCCGAACTTAGCTTTTGCCCAGAAAATAGAAAGAATTATAATGGAAATGGATGTAGTTTTTTGAATTTTTGGAGGAAGAAGATGGAGAGATTTTTCCTTTTCTCTTATCTTTTACTTAGAAAAATAAAGTGAATATATAGACTAGACAACCCAAATGGATTTAAAGGAGATTAATAGGAATAATGGAATGATTATTAGCTATCAAGAGCCATAAATGGTAAATTAATGGTATTGTAAATAATAAATTATAATGATAGGAATTTAATAAGATTAAGGGTAATGGGATTTGAATTTCTTATCCATGTTTGGTATGTTTAGGATTGGGAATGAGGAGGGAATAGGAGGAGGTTAGGTGGGAAAGCTATTCCCATGGATGTGGAAAAGCTATTCCCAAGTCCCCCCTGGAAATAGATTTGCTTTCCTAGGAATGATGTTTGACTATTTTGTTTGGACGGTTATACCCTCGCTTTATTTTCAAATTTTCAACTCTCATCCCAAACATGTGAATCATCATGAAATTAGTGAAAGGGTATTAAAGTAAAACTAAATAAATTAAGATTCCTATCCATGTGTGAATCAAACATGAAAATAAATTTTTTTAAAATTTTGAACTACCTATTCCCAACCTAACCAAACATAGGCATGGGAATGTTGAATTTCTTTCCCATGGGAAAGGAATTGAAAATCTATTCCTAGGAATCCAAAAACTTGATCCAAACGAGCCCCAAAAGTTACAATACTTGGCACTCCTCCAATAGGTTTTTTAACAACATAGAATATGATACGGCTATTATGAGCCCTATGAACGGTGCAAATTTTCTTGCATAATTGAGATGTAAGTTACAATTTTACAGTAATAAAATTTATATATATATATATATATATATATATATATATATATATATATATATATAATGTTTTGATGTCTTACATATTTTTGGATAATCCGTTTATTTTTGTGATACCTGTCTATTTTACATGTGCATAGAAAGCCTTGTATGAGATAACGAATATTTACGTATGTTTAAAATGGAGAATCATTTTCAGGTATATAAAAAAAAAAGTGGTCATTGGATGGTTTTTGCATACCTAATACATAATATCTATAAAATTCTTTGTTCTAGCCAAACTGTACTTATGATGGAAAATGTTTTTGTACCTACAATGCTATTAAGATGTTCTACTAATTGGAAACTTCTCCTTACAGCTACTTAATCCTTGTGAAACATTTGGTGACATAATCACTGAGCACGCGTAAGATCTAATTATCGATCATACTCATTTTTCTGAGTTAAATCCCTTATAATTAACATTGTTGTCTTATAGTAGCACAACTAACTATGTTTTTTTCTTGCAGCTATGTTGAATGTACTGCATCAGCAATCGAGGGACTTGCCACATTTAGAAAACTATATCCTGGACACCGAAAAAGAGAGGTTGATAATTGCATAGCAAAAGGAGTTGAGTGTATTAAGAAGATGCAAAGACCTGATGGTTCATGGTTTGTACCTACTTCCCACAACTTCCACTTAGATCTCGTTTGGTTCACTGTAATGTAATCGTAATCGCAATGTAATCAAATGGAAGAAAAAAAAATTACATTGCGATTGCGATTACATTACAGTATACCAAACGAAGCCTTAATACATGAATTCATAACTCGGAGAAAGATAAAACTATATATTATGACCAAATTGAATAGGTATGGCCTTTGGGGTATTTGTTTCACATATGGCACTTGGTTTGGAATAAGAGGGTTAGTTGCCAACGGGGAAAATTATCAGAGTAGCAGTTGCATCAGGAAAGCATGTGATTTTCTTTTGTCGAAACAAGTAGCTTCAGGTGGTTGGGGAGAGAGCTACCTTTCAAGCCAAAACAAGGTAAAGTTTCTCAATAAGTTACCAATTGTTTTTGCGAATTATGATATGAGATTCATGTTACTATCAAAGTTCATTGTGAGTATTTCAACCAGAACCTTTATCACTAATTTAACTATTTGTTACCTTACCGAAGACGTACATGACTACGTGTTAACAAGCCGAGCTGGTCTGCAAAAATCTTCTAGGAGGTCAATTAATCTCAATAAGAACCTCGATTCGGCGGTCTTACTTGGGAGCTCGTCTGCGACTACGGGAGCTCGTTTCTCCGGTTAGGGAAGCGCATTTTTCCGACTATGGGAGCGCTTTCCATAACATGACTATAAATTTAAACACAGAGAGAAATTTTGAAAAAGTAAAATTGAATAATTTCCAATACACACTCATCAAAGTAACAAGAAACTAACTAATCATTACTCATCTTGACATCATAAAAATACATATAATCTCTCAGTAACTTTGAACTAATCTTTATTAACACATAAAAAAAAATTATTAGCGTACACTCCCATCACGTTTCAACATTATACTTTTCTAAGTAGTTGCACTCTTCCGCTCATGTCCCCTGCTTGTGGCTTCTAAGTGTTATATACCTTGTTTTCTCCTCTTTTAACAGGTATATACAAATCTGGACGGGGACCGGTCTCATGCAGTGAACACTGGATGGGCCATGTTAGCGCTGATTGATGCTGGACAGGTTTGTTTCAAATGAATACCATTATCACCAATTTATAGAACAACACTATATCGATCACTTCTTTTTTTCCTGATGTCACGAGTTCAATTTTGACTTATAGAGAGAGATTCAGACCCAAATTATAGAGATTGTAACATATTATGAGAGAACTACCAAGTAGTTCGAGTGTTTGACACTGTAAATGATTGCAGGCTGATAGAGATCCAGAGCCTTTACATCGAGCAGCAAAAGCATTGATTAATATGCAAATGGAGAACGGTGAATTTCCTCAACAAGTAAGTCACATTTAATCTCTCCGGAAACAAGGTCCAGCTCAACGCCTTCAGAAGCTAGAACCCCAAATTTTATCACTACTCTGTTACTAGTTCAGCAAAAGAAAATAAAAGATGAAATCACAAAAGGGTCAAAACTTTTTATCCAAGTATCCGAAGTGATTTTAGAGTATGATTCTTGTTCACTAGTATTCTAAAATGTATCACAAATTTTGGAGGCTTTGGAATGGATTTTAGATTCCTTGCCCATATTTGGTATTTTCAGGATTGGGAATTGGGAGAAATACGAGGGGCTTCATTTTTCCATTGATGTGGAAAGTAAAACCCAAGGACCCTCGGAATAGTTTTACTTTTCTAGAAATATTGTTTTGGTATTTTGTTTGGACGGTAACACCCTCCATTTCAAGATTCCAAAATGTATCACAAACATGTGAATTCAGGTAATAGAAGCATTATGAAATTAACGAAAAATATTTATGGAAAACTAAACAAATTAAGATTCCTATTCTTCTCTGAACCAAACATACGAATAAAAATTTTGAATTTTTCAGACTACATATATCCAGACTAACCAAACACGGGTTAAATTTCCTTCCCATGGGAAAGGAATGAAAAGTGGATCCATGTTTGTTTGGATAGTTAGATGATCGGAGAGAGGGGGGGGGGGGGGGGGGGGGGGGGGGGGAATTATCTTCCTTTTCTTCAGAGCTTAGTACATGATTCTAAGATTCATTTTATTTATTTCTCATTGACACTTGTTCTAATAGGGGTACTTCAAATTTACAAAAGAATACCTTTTATGTTCAATTTCAACACACACAAAATTTGAAGCTTGATTATTTCATCCATAAGCATGTTAGCCAATTGTCCGGTAACATGCAATCTTTTAAAGTTGTAACAACTGCAATTGCTTGTGTTTGCTTGCAGGAAATAATGGGAATCATTATTGAGAACTGCATGCTCACATATTCATCGTATCGCAATGTATTCCCAATGTGGGCCCTCGGAGAATATCGTACTCGGGTTCTGCATCAGTCTAGCACCAAATGCCAATAGCACTCTCTCTCTCTCTCTCTCTCTATTCCAAATGTTATGTATAATCCTTTTGGATCCAATATATATTTTACAAATATGTCAAATAATAACAATAAATTGTGCCTTACATGTGAATATGATTCCTTTCTCTCCGACTTCTTTGATATTCTTTGCAAAAATTTGTCACATGTCAGTTAATTTGTGTGACCAATCAGTTGATTAGTAACCAGATCAACATAGCCAAATTTTCATAGGTTTTGCGTCTCTCTCTTCATATATCCTCCACAAATACTCCCAAACTTTCTTTGACATAGAAGAGCCTACCATGATCTCAAACAAACTGTCATCAAGTCTCTTCGTAAATGAATACAAGAGCTCTAATGTCCTTTATGTAACCCCATTGTTACAATGAATGTGATGGAGGACCATCCAACCAAATCTAAAAGGTTTTATTTAGTTAGTGTATGTCGGAAATTGTATTAGTAAGTCATTTGGTTTTTCATTATCAAGTTATTTTACAGATGCTATACAAGCATATGTAAAATAAATGAAACAATCATGATTAATTAACAACTTGAGTTTGAGATAGCCTAAGATAAACCATTCTAAATTATCAATTTCTATCAATCAAGATTTATATTAGTCATTAAGGTTGTTGCTTAACGGGACAACACGCTCTCTCAATCACCACTGTCGACACCAATGTTCACAATGGACAAAACTTATAAGCATCCGACATGAAATCTCATCTTCTTCTTCATTATCATAAAAATCCACCATATGCAACCTAAACAATCTAATTCTCAGCAATCGAGTCAACGACATAGCAGCCATTGTAAATTATATTAGACTTTTAATGCTGTTGTGGATTATAATGCTGATATAAAAAACATAAGCAACCTCAACCACTCAATTTTCAGGGAAAGGCTCAGCAATGACTATCAATACAGATTATATCAACACCACAAATATCTGGCTTAAAAAAGGGTAGCCAGTGAATTTTTTTTACATCAACTGATCAAGATCAAATTGCTTCACTCTGGAGGGAGAGCATTCAAGGTTTTTATGGTAGCAGCACAACTCCGATCTGCAGTCAGGAACTTCTCGTATGTAAATTTCGTTGCTTTTCGACAAGCAGCTCTTTGAAATCCCAAAATCATCTCTGCGCAAGCTCTGTACAAAAAAGCAAAAACAACAGAAGAAGAAAAAAGAGCCCTTAGTCACCCAATATGCATTTGCGTTAGAGGTACAAGCAAGCAAGATGTAGTTTATATATATTACGAACTATATTATTTCTAAAGGAAGTAGCAACCAATTGGATATCCTGAAGCTAAGTTTAACCCAAGAAAGGATAAGTCTGGTCCCCTTGCTTCCGATGTTAATTTCCTTTCCTTGCTGCATTAGTTGTTATTGTTGTAGACAGGTAGTACAATTGGATCCTCCAGCTAGCTAATGTGTAGGACATCTATGCAGGTTTAGTGGATGGCCAATTAACCAAGGTATGTGTATGCATGTGCAATAGTTAGTATTATTGTTTGCATGAATCAGGAGATTATGGAGCGAGTAAAGGATTGAAAGGAAAAAGAAGGTTGACATTGGACCCAAACATTGTCATAACTATGATGAATAAATAGTACTTTTAGAGAAACCAATAGCAAGATAAATGCCTGAGTTGTGATTCTTTGTAGCGAGCATATTTGCTAAGTAATCCTGTCCAAGGTGGGGTCATTTGCAGGGTACAACGTGCAACATAGATGGCTGACGCACAGAGCAAGGACGGTCTATACTTCAAGGCCTCATATTCCACCAGGCACAACTCAATCAGGTAGAAAGCCAGATTTTCAAGCTGCAAGAGAACAAAGTAACACCAAAAGGTTCCTATTAGCAGACTGGTAGCAACTTGTAATGAAACTCAAATTAACTTTGGAACCATCACCATGCAAACCTTTTTATCAGATTGAGCAGCTTTCAGAAACCTCAACATGAAGACATATGGAGTGGGAACATTTAACCGAAATCTCAACTCTCTGAGGATAAGCTTCTCCTGAAAGAAGCATTTGGTTGATGATCATCAACGCCAGAAATACACATGTAGTCATTAATGAATAAGAGACGCACCATATCAAGCATCTGATCCCTCGTATACAAGTTTGCAGATATACTGATCAACTCATTTATCTGTAACACATCATATAACAATTAACTGGTATCATTTATATGTAAATTATCTGAGTTTGAAAGTTTTATTGACGGCAGATAACAAGGCAAAGAATTAGATGTCTCAACCTTTGGGTGCCAATAATCTTCATATTTAGAGGCCAGCAGAAGGGCAGTAAGACCAACCATCTGCAGTTCATCCTTTTTTACGGGAAGTATAGAAAGGACTCTGTCAAGAACATCTACCATAAGAAAGAGTGTCTCTTGCATCAGTTGAAATTTGTGGTGGACCTGGTTCAACAGAAAGCTCACGACACGCTTAGTAGCATATAGTCACAAAGAAAGTACTCAAAGAAATGACATGGGGGATCATATCGTACTTCAATCAACCAGTTAATCAATATGCCCCTCATCTTAGGAGTAATATCTGATTGTAGAGTCATGTAATTTGCTGGCAAAGGATTCTGCACCTGAAAGTAGAAATTATACTATTGAAAGAAAATGCAAACTAATGTATATTTCCATTTCAAACAACCACCTGATGCAAAGGAGTCAAACCCCTGAGCAAGGGGTGTTTCGAGTCTCGAAAGTAACTATTTTCTCAGGGATACCACCTGCCCAATGTGTGGCTCCCTGGCCAAAATAGGTACCTTGAACAAATATGGTTGAAGATTTTGATAAGTTAGTGGTGATGAATATTCAGATGAAGTTGCAATCCAACACTATACCTGCTCCCCTTCGCCCTTCCTAATGTTTCTGAAGTCCTAGGTTCTTATTCCTTTTTTTTATAAATGGCAAATGTGACAAACATGCATGGGTAACAAAACCACCTTATATTCCATATTTACGATATCTAAAATAAAGCATAATCCAGTAAAATTACTTATTCTCACAAAATGACCTTCTTGATTTCAGACACAGTTTTCCCTCTCTTTTTTCCCCTTGAACGTCAAGAGATGCCTAAATGATTACGTACTTGGATAACATTGACCTCTTTTCAAAGATGCAAAGTTGCAAACTGGAAGTTGTCTTTTTGCCAAGAATCAAAGAAACATGTAAATCAGTTACCTGAACCGTGAATTACAATTTACAAAACCTTGTATATGAAACCAGATGCTTAAGCAATTAAATAGATTGTCTTACAAAAACAGTTAAAAGACTCTTTTTTCTTGAGAAATAAGGAGTGCTCCCCTTGGATTTGGATTTGGACCTGGCACCACCCTTTTGCCAAATTCCAAGGGACTTTCTCAACCATCTCCATATACTTTTAGCTATATATCAAATGTTGTTCATGCTGTATTCTAGAGGCCTGAATTGACTTGTAGAACAGTGGACATAATAGTATTATATTCTACTGTATACATTGCTTTTATTGAATCGAAGTAAACTTGTGCTTCCAAAGATAATTTTGAAAAGAAAAACTGTCTGGGGATCTTCATTTTCTCCAATTTAACTTATGGTTTGTTCTCGGCTATCTTCAAGGTCATGTTCATAAGAAAGCCAGAGGAATACACACACACAAGGTTTCTGGAAGATGAAAAATAGTATGCCCGTGTTCAAAAGAATGTCAAACCAAATGGTGGTCCAGGGAGGATTCATATTACTATATTAGGCTAGCAGGTCTACGAGTATTGTACAGTTCTGAATTCAATGAAGATGCCAATATTTTAGATTATTGAAGTGGCTCTGTAAAACAAAGGAGACATTATAGTAGTATCACCTCAGTTGTCCAATAATACTGGTAGATGTCATCGACATATTCCACTACTTCCAAGGGGTTTGTTTGGTCATCAATAATTGGTAGCTCATCCTTCTTGACAAAGTTAGCACTGTCTCCCAGGATCTGCCAAAGCAATATTTCATTAAGTAAAATATATAAGAACGGAAAGGAAATTGTAGACTGTAAACTGTGCACCTCAGATTTTGCTACTAATGATGATGTGTATGATTTCCGACGGCTACGCTTTGATCTGGAAATAACTAATGTCACAGTTTCATTAGAGCACTGACTGCCATCAAACTGAACCTTGTCTGCATCACACCCCTGTGAATTAATGGGTCCATGATCATCACAACTGGAACCACTTGGTTCTGCCTCCCCTTTCACACATGGTTTAGTAGTAGAACATTTTTCCACTGCGGATTTATGCTTGACATGAGGAGTCCTCGGTCTGGAGTTTGTATGGGTGCAGGTCGCTATAGTCTGGCATGTGGAGTAACCCAGTGTTAAATATAACACAAGGTTGTCTTCCGTGTTTGAGATAATATTTCAATGTAGAGAAGGAGCAGTAGATATTTAACAAAAATGCATCAAGGAAAGCTAACTTTCTTAAGAATATGTAAAACTATGTAATAAAAGAACATGGTACATTCTTTCTTCCGTGTTTCTTAAAACTATGTATTACTCCGTGAGAAGAAAACTACGTTCTTGTCAAAAACATGGAAGAAAGAACGGGAGGTATTATAACTCCGTGAGATCTAGATGTCCGTGTCAAAAGAGAAAGAATATATGAAACAAAGTAATAAAGTTGCAAACAAAAAACTTGTGAAAGTGACAGAGTACAGACATACATAATTGTGTGCATTGATGTGCATCATGTATATAGTAAGGTTTAGAAGACTAACAATATAACCTACAATGTAGCCAAATTAATAATGGTTATTAACAATGGTCACAGAAAATGCAACGTAACCCAAGTCGTTACTGTTACTTTATATCCTTTTGGAATGTGTTGAGTTCAGTACAGGTCTTTCGCTCATTTCTGCCTTTGAGATAATTGTCGTTCCCTACAGCTTATCCCTTTATCTTCTCCCTTCTGGATTCCATTTTAATCTTGAGAAGTTTCTTAGGCAACTTCTTGCTGTACGAGCTTAAGCAAGGTAATTTTCCAACCACCAATTGATCTCAGCTCTATAATTTTCCAAGACAGGACACTGGCACTAAAAGAGTTAACATCGTTGACAACCAGTCACGAAACTTGGTCATTCTTTTTCATGGAGATCTATGCTCCCCTTAGATGTTGTGTCCTGTCTCTCGAATCAAACACCCTCATCAGAAAAGATTTTAGCATTTTTTTTCCAAACTAACCACCAAAAGATTATTACTTGATCATGAATAATGTTTGAAATCAATGTACCTTGTTTACTTCTTAAATACATTTCATCGCAGTATATATTATGTACAACAACCATTCTAAGGCGGATAATCATTTGTAATATCTAGAAACTCATGCAGCACCACATTAGAAGTTTGTATATTACACCAGCTAAGGTGATGTTGATCTACATGTAGAGTGTTATTATAAATTCAACAGATGTTTAATATTGTGCCAAGAAAAGACCAACTAAAAAACTTTTTCAAATAACTGAAGAACACAGGTAATCAATGATGCGTGTACTTGCATTTATTTGTTTCTTTAGATAAAACAATGGGAAATAACCCCCCCCCCCCCCCCCCCCCCAACCGCTTCATCAAGATAATTAATGAAACAGGTCCCTCTTTTTCTAGAATAAGGGCTAGTCTTTGGCTGTTCCCCTTGGGATTTGATCCTGGGACCTCTCTCTATATCAAATGCCTCAACTTGGCTTCCCAACCTTTGGTGAAATGCATGTCCCAATTACCAAAGAGATTACTCGGATAACACAGTGAGAAATAAAAACAAGCATAAAGACTCCAATCAAACTAGACCGGAATACCGGATAGCTCCAAAATAAGTTGCAAGCTTGTCGTAATTAGAAACAATACAAGGTTGTGGATTGGACACACGTCAACGCCTTTAAGGCTAACACCCCCTGCCCAAAAAGTACAATATAGGAGAGAAAAGTTCGTTAAAGAGAGGGCACAGTATGCGTCCAAGTACTTATACTTATTTGTTTGATTGTTTCTTGTATGCACTAAAACTGATTTTAATGATTCATCAATACAAAATAACATGATGCATGGTTTGGGAACATAAAAAAGGAAAAGAAGATGCAAATTTAGTGTATCGAAGGTTATACTAAAATATAGAGAAATTAAACAAAGAAGAAGAATCACCAAGAAAGCATGAGCACATACAAGATTCTAAACAAGGTCAAGGTATGAGTGTTGTTTATCTGGTTAGTCAAGGAGAATTAGTAGCATGAGGAAGAACATGAAAAAAAAGGAAATGAGGCACAAAAAATTAAGGTTGCATCTAGTTACTTTCCAAAAATGGGTCTTTACCCTTTTGTAGAAAGAAAGATATATCTTAAGCTCTGTATATTTAGGCTTAAATGTAATGTGTGCCAGCACCAAAAAGTAATCTAACATTATAGAGTACTGATTGACACATTAATATACAGTAGGTTACAAGTAAATAGACAGATAGGCCCACTGCTAAATATATTGTTATCTTTAAGGACAAGAGAAACAATAGAATATAAGTAGGAAAGATTTTTCTTGGTGAAATGTTGAATAATATCAGTAATATTCATCACTAACATGAACATTGGAAATTGAAGAAACTGACAGCATAAAAGATAATCATGAATGTGGAATCAAAGAAACTGACAGCATAAAAGATATCTTACACACCCCAATAGACTTTTTTAATGAAGGATTCCCAGCAATAGCCTTCTGAGCAGTAAATGACAGCCTATGAGCAAACATAAACACCAATACCAAATGTTATGCAAATGATTAAATACAAAATACAGTCCATGAAACTGTCTGGAAAGAGCTTCCTACCTAGGCCGAAGGAGCTTTACACCATGATTTTTGCTGGGTAAAGAAAGATAAACCAAGGTAGAAAAGGTATGGTATAAGTCCAACATAGAAAGCATACAAGGATCATAACATTGTACTGTGTAGCATGTAGGGCAAAAAACATCCTCACGCAAGATACATTACTTGGTTACAACAATTTAACCAACAAACTTAATCATTCAAACCCAGATGCAGATAATCATAGCATGGATTACTGCCAAGAGGTTTACTTACATAAGTTTTGAGGTATCATTTGAATGGTTTGCTTCATGACCACGACACCTGTTAAAAAGGGGAAAAGATCCAAATCAGCCAACAATCATGTCATTTGAAACCAAAAGCATAATCTTAACAGAAATTACCAATAGGTTTACTTACACAAGTTTTGTCTGGCCACGTGATTGCTTCGTTAAATGATTACTAGAGCTGTTAATTTCATAGGACATTTTCCTTGTCGTACTAGTGTCAACTACATCAAGATGTAGAAAACTTAGTGCATATATATTGTGCACAAGAAGAGTAGCTTGGTTTCATCAACCAAACATTGTGCTACATGTTCAGAGGCACTGAATGTATAAGTTGAATAAAGCTCACCACGTATATTGCGTTTGCAACCCTCTTTAACTGAACTTTTAACACTTTCCTGAGACGACAAAGTACAAATTAGAACCATAGATATCTGTTGGCTATGTCTGACATAATGTGGAAAGCTTGATTTACTGTGAACTATAAGATTCTAAAGATGCAATCCCTCAGTAATCCACATACTTAGATAAACATAACTTGTCCGGTTTATGAACGTTTGTAGTTTTACTCAATAACAGTATGGGTGCTAGCATTGTTATAAAAGGCAGCCTAGACGGCCGCCCAGGCAGCACCTTATGCCCGTTTAGGCGCCCACCTAGTCCCCCCCCCCCCCCCCCCACCCCGACGCACGACTATGCATGTTTTGGGGTTTTTATGGACTTTTCTGCAATTTTCAGTAGGTTTTTTGGAATTTATTTATTTTTATTTTTTGAAGCGACTAGATCTAGGCGGTCGCCTAGGTGGGCTAGGCGCTAGATGGCGGGTGCCCGTCCGACTAGCGCCTAAGCAATCACAACCTTAGGTACTAGCCAAAATAGAACAATCAATGAAAAACCTTGCAGATGACATTGTTTGGCACCATTGAAGATCCAATATGAGCAAAACAGCATAAATTGGTCAGCATTGTAAGACACAAACTTTCTTAATACAGTGAACAGTGCAGAACAAAGTGAGATGAGGAGCTCCAAGGGGTGAAAGCCTCTTGTGTCTTATGCCATGGGAGACGCAAGACTCTGTAGGCATTTGTCATTCTTTTATGTCACTGGAACCTCTGAACCATAACTTTAAAACCAGACGCGTTGAAACAGTTCCAAATCTAACCTAAACCAATATAACTTATAAATTACCTCTTCAACTGTAATTACTGGGTTAGCCGCTGCTGATTCCAGGCAAACGATTTTGGCTCTGTTTCTGGTGACAGAAGCTGTGGTGACTTCTTCCAGCAACTACTACTTTTCCTCAATTTTCTGATTTACATGTTCCCTTGGATCGTGGAATTATTTCATTTACAATGTGCAATTGATGAGGGTGCATGATACTTGTGTAGTCGGTATTCAAGCCAGTTTCCTATCTCATTGGTATAAAGGGTGTCCAGTGCCACGAGGCTCCCGCTATACAGGTTTGAAAGGTCAAGATATACGCAACCTTACCCCCATATGTAGAGAGAGGTTATTTCATTAAATCTAACCCACATCCTCCACGATGCAAGCAACCAGCCTTACCGTCATGCCAAGAGAACTCTCATTTGGTAAGAACCAAAATGTAGAATCAACTAGAATAAAACAATATGCACAAAACTAAGGTACAATATGGAGATCACCTTGCTCCGACACGATTTAAGGATACACCAACTACGGTAAAATGTACAAAGGTTTGGGTAAGCTACAAGTTGAGTTGAGACCTTGGGTAGGAAAGGAAAAGTTCTTGGTTTGGAACATAGGGAGACAGTGAAGTAAATGGCCCATAATCTCAACAACAACAAAACACTAAGGTACAATATGTAAGGTTCACAATATCGGATCCTTCGCCAGTATTGACATTTTCGGATCGAACTATCAGATTTTTAATTGGAAAGCAAAATAATTATTAAAAAATAAGAAAGAATTTTTTATATATATTTAGGTATAATTTTAAGTATCTTCTGTCTTGTCTCTTAGTAGTGTGAAATTGAAATAGTCACATTTACTGATTGGTTTACCTGCTATAAATAAATTTTCTTCATTTACATGCTTTTGCAACCTTACTATGCTTTTACACCCTTGTTGATTTGTCTTTTTCAATCAATTTTCTTTGTCAAATTGACTAAGAGACCCCCAACGTCATACTGGTCAGTATCGGTATCAAATCGGGACATGCCAAACAATATCGGCATTTGGCCGTATCATATCAGTATCGGCCAATACTGCAAACTATGACAATATGCACACAAACACTAACGTACATAGATTTATACGTGTTGTGCTCCATACAAGTATGTGCGCCTAGGAACTTTGTGATTGAGGGTATGTGTGTGCAAAATCTAATAATGTGCAATAAGAAATATTCTTACAAACTAGTTTGTGACTTAAGGTTTACATATATTTATGTGCAGCATACATGAGTAGGCGTCTGTAAGTTTGCAAAGTTTGCAAGTGTGAGTGTCTGTGTATGTGGTGTCTCAGAGTGTTTAGGGTGCATTCAGAAACAAAGACATTTAGGCACATTTAATTCAGAGAAATGAAAAGTTGAACATAACATACCCTGATAGACTTGTTTGATACATTTGCTACCACAAAAGACTTTGTCAATGAAATCCTGAGAATTTGTTCAATAAAAAATTAGATGAATAAGTACCAATTAATACAAATAATTTTTCTCAAATTAAGATCCCTATTCCCTACCTAGGCTTATAAGGGAAATTTCCACTATTACTCTTGCTGCAACAAATTATTCAAGATGTAAAATGAAACGAGAAAGTGATGAATCATTATGAAATATAATAATCTATGGATCAAGCTGTAGGATGAATAAGAACGTTGTATACCCTTGAGCTATACTTCTCGTTGGTTTGTCCTTCCTGCAATAGAATACACATTCACATTATTACTAGAGCAAATCTTGAAAGTGTCTACAGAAAACATTATCATAATATCCTAAATATAGTATGAAATTTACACTATCTTGGGGTTATTGCTCAGTTGATTTTTCCGTCGATAACTCTGATCATTATCCAAATTGCTGACGTCGGCCAAAGCCTTCCTTCCGATCCTAGTTTTGACTGTATAGCCAACCAAATCACAAAGTTATTATGAAAAATAGAAATAAGTTCTGTAATCTAGCAACAGGACATAGCACCAGTCATCTAACCAGAATTGTCACATTTCCCTGTTGTGTTTCCCATGCCATGTGTCTTTCCCTGAATTGAATAGAAAGAAGATGGCAGGTAAGATAATCTAATAAAATTGAATGTAGAGTATTTTGTCCCAAGACAGCAATGCAGTGCAATCACTTCACATGAGCAGCAAATTATTATTTCTTAAGCATTGTTACAGACCAAATAAACCATCTTCATTTCTTCCTTTTGGTTAGGACAGCCCACAAGACGGTCCTCAACCTCAAGTATCGAACTTGAGACATACCCTTCCCTTATACTACTCTAGTAGGCTCATTTGGTATCATATTCCAGTTGTTCTACAACTAATTTCTGCAAAGCCATCCTAGTGGTTCCTTCACGTTAATAATCAGTTGCGCAAATCCTCACCTGAGCCATGTGGCACAACTCCACGTAAGGGTGCAACTGAGACGAGCTATTTGGGAGCAACCTCGGACTTGGCTAGCTGAAAAGATCACGATCCGAGCTTTCCGAGCCCAGATGCACGAGCTTGCGCCTAAGAAGAAGCTCATTTATAAAATAAGCCCGAGCTCATGGATATTGACTCATTAGACTCGCAAGCATGCTCATTTAGTTTGCAGGATGTATTATTATTTAATGTGTGCTAAGGCTAATGTGTGAACTTCTATGAAGGCATAGCTGGTTTTTTGTCACATGGATTTAGTTTGCTCCATTGCATAATTGGATTTTTGTCATATGGATACATTTCTTCTTTGGGTAATATTTGTACCAATTATGGGCTTCACTTAAAATTGATTTCCTTTGGGTATTTGGTTATCAAGTTGCTAGACTAATAAGACTTGTTAACTTACAGACAAACTCAATTCAGGCTGAAGCCCATGAAGGGCTGCCTCTCTAATTTAAATGACTGGCTCACTAACCAATCTCGAGGTTGTGAATATTATTGCAAGCCGAGCCTGAGCTCAAATTTTATGCTCGTCCAAATTTAAGCTCAAGGGTAGCCATTTCCGTAATGAACATGAGCCGAGGAGGGGGTGCTCGGTTAAAGCTCGACTTGTTTACACCCTGAACTCCACGACTAGGAATAGGAATACCACATCAAGCACCCCTAACAGATTCACCATTCTAGCCACACAGTGCCCTGATAAGAGAAAGAACTGACCATATGTGCCACACAATGACCTCATCTAGGTTACAAGATCCAGGTACGGAGCTAAGCTCACAATACTACCTATCATCAAGTCCAGCCAATCAAAACCAAAACTTTTGTCTAGCAATGATATTCAACAGAAGTGATGCTATGAGATTTGAAAAAAATAGCAAAATCATATGTAGATTGCTCAACGTTTGATATAGCCTCCACATATGACGACTAGAGCCCCACCCTTGTACAATGTTCTAACTTCTAAGTTTATCTTACCAATCATCTTCTCCCATAACCACTAATAAATCGGCAAGTGTATCCAACCGATCAAACTCCAAAATCTGTGTCTAGTAAATGCAAACTAAAGAAGGGTTGTTGCATCCATTCATCGGCAGAAGAGGCAATGGGGAGGGGTAATAAGTTATCGAGGCTCAACACACCAGGATGAAACTGACACAGACCTGAATACGCCAACTACTCAAAAAAAAAAAAAAAAAAAAATCCTCTTTGAAGAATGAAAATGTATTGCTTGTTTAATGTAGTAGAGTTCCTTGGAACTGGTTTGTATTGTGGTTTAGGACCATTGTTAATTGATGTTTTTCGTTAAAACTCTCTTTAAATGAAAAGGTGTGGGATACCTATCCTCCACCTTTCTTTTCTAAAAACATAAAAAAGAAAAAAAGAAAAAGAAAGATAAGGACTATTCGGTTACCTATACAGCACTATTGCAGTAAAATAGACCAAACATCTCCTCATCTGATGTCAACACGTCCCAACCAAAAGACTTAAGTTGCAATCAAGCATCCTAACTACATCTCTCCAAACACTGGATAGATAAATATAACATCCCTTAAACACAATTTCGCAACCAAACACTATATTTGCAGCGTCACTAACAGCAATAAAATGTAACCAAGATTAACAATTTTACCAGTCAAACAATACTAAAGAAATCACCTTTCCACCATTAGGATCGTTCCGTGCAGCCGCCACGGCACAAGAAGCACCAACCGTCGGAATCGACTTCCTTCGGTTCAAGAAAACATTACAAAGACACCAAATTTAGCCCAAAATCGAAATCAATACAATCCCCAAACGAGGAGCTAGAATCTAATACCTAGCCGGAACCCCGGCTCTGATCATGCTGGTTCCAGAGTGCATCTTGAAATCTTTAGCTGTTTCGACAGATAATAGAGATCAAAGAACGCGAAATTAACCACACCAAAATAGGGTTTCGAGGCGATCCGTTACCGTTCTTGGGAGCTGCGTTCTCGTCGAAGACCCGGATCGGAGCGAGCTTGGTCGGTTTCCCCTGATTCAGTATGAAAGATAAGCAGGGAGGAATGAGAAATGGAGAGAGGAAGAAGAAGAATTTTAGGGTTAGGATTTCTTTGCTTGCTTACTTTGAAGGAGACCATTTTCTTTTCCGTTTGTAAAGGAAGTGATTCAAATTTTGAGGAGAGGGCGGTACTAGTAGTGATCACAGATGTAATAGATTGGGTCAAGATGGGTCCAAACAAGGCCCATGGATCATAGATGCTACTTTAGTTTGACTCTCTCATGCTGCAAGCTTTCTTGGATAAAGTCAACATAAAACTAGTTTTTCTAGTATGATGTGAGAGAAATTAAATTAAAAAATAAAATTAGTTTTAAGTTGACAGATAACAACTTTCAAATATCTGTCAACTTTCAAATGAAATGATGAACATCACACAAATTTCGATAGGTGAACAAAAATGGACTTGTGAGAAAACTGCTTAGGCCATCAATTTATTTTGTTTTACCTATTAAAGAATAAAGTGATTTTTCGTGCTTGTACTATCAACTGTCACATAAGTGTACACATGTTGTATCTAAATATTAAGGAAGCATATATGAAATTGTAAAGTTCGCAAACATCTTTGATTTGGATACTTTACTTGTTAGAATTTATTTGAAGGATAAATTGAATAAACACTACTCGGACTATAATAGAACTGCAGCAAAGGCACCTGCATTTTTTTTCTTGTGACAATTTACCACCGAACTTCAAGAGTGGTGTCAATTGACCACATCTGTTCATTTTTTGTCTCAATTTGTCAATTTGGACCATGCATCGCTCACGTGACTACCCTTTATTGCATAGACACCACATGGGTCCAATACATTCCAAATAAAATCCATATCCTCTTCACCCTTGATCGATGTGCGTCAACATGATATGCAAACTACAGTTCAAATTGGCCACAACTTCGAAGCAGGCTAGAAATTACCTCATTCGCATGATCAGGCATTTGCTTGTCATGCCACATGAAAAGCCCACAAGCCCCCCTCTTCTATATTTGACCAATATGATATTATATGTGTATCTTTTTGTATGTTATGCTAAATTATTATTATTTTTGCAACTTTCTGGATCTAAATACGCAAAGTTAGGCTTAATCATAGATTTTCTTGGTTGACTTTTATGTGATGTCATCTAACGAAATAAAAAAATAAGTTGCACATGCAGCATGTAACCCGATACTTGTTTATCCTTATTTCGATTGGCCAATAGTAACCTGGTCCCACAACTCCATGTTGAGAAAATATTGTGTGTAATTTTAGTATTTGAACAATCATTTATTAACTTTTACACATTAGGTTTGTTAGCTCAAGTAGTTATTGTCACGCCCGCTACCCGAAATCACCCGAATCATCGTCCTCGCAGGGGGCGTGAGGCCGCACGAGCCTGGAGTTGCGCTCATGCAAGGCAAGATGATAAGTTCTCAAAATGGTTATCATTGATTTGATATTAGCAAACGGAAGAAAACAGAGTATACGAAACAATTCTCTTTATTGATAATGAACTGAGATTACAAAGACTTTCAATAGCCCAACTCAACTGAATTTGCCAGATTGGCTACTGTAGCGCCCCGCTTTCGATAGGCGACGGAACTTCATAATATGCTAGCGCCGAGTCAGATCGGCCGGGAACTTAGATGGCCATCTGACTCGATCGCTAAGCTTGGTAAACGATAACGCCTTGCGGCATCGATTCAATTCGATTTGGACGGAAGATACGAGAATCGATCCAACTAATGGAACGACTTCTGTTGGAACAAGTCCTAGATGCAGCGGGCTGCGTCTCGGCGCGCGAGCTCTCTATAAGAGTCCCTTCGACGGGACCGGACCGCTGTATGGTTTTCTTGGAGCTTTGCCGCTGGGCTTGATTGAAGTGCTTTCGCGTCGTTTTCAAGGATGCAATTACAAATTTCAATGCAAGGGGAAAAGAAGGAAATCTAACAAAGTGTTGATGCATTGCAGGAGCTCGCGTAACTAAGGATTGACGTTGCGTAGCGCTTCGACGACCTGCACGAAGCCAAGTAATCGGTGGGTGATTCGGCCTTCTTTTCTATTCTGTCCCGCAAACTTATTCCTTGCTTCGAATCCATTCAAATCGAACGATGCCAAGTTAATTGCATGCCAATCCACTAAGTCAAGAACTCGGGAAAAACGTATCGATTTACAAATACAAGTTTTTCACATAAACCAAAAAGTTTAAGGTTTACAGAAAAAGATAGACTATTTCAAGTGCTGCAAAATATTATGAAACGTTGAACATGGGTTTTGATGCCTCGGACAATTTGGTGCCTACGGGACGCTAAATCGAGTGTATGGCTTCGGGGAAAAATGAATCGATGCATGAGTTGCCATAAATGATAATGTCGTTGAATACTGTTTGCGCTATACAAAACGGTTTGTATGCATTAAACTGTTCGCACATAGGCATGGTCATGGACAGCTTGTGCACAAGTTCGATTCCTCGAAACGGTATCCGGGGCATCGGAACCGATTCGACCTAGGGAGAATAATTTATCGTGCTTCGGCGCGATGCATGCGGGACCTTCAGTAAGGCTTGCAACCTAGGCTGAAAGGGTAGCGTCGCATGCCAACTTCGATTAAGTCCCTCGTGGTGCGTAGCACCAATGACCGCATATAAGATAGTTTCATGCTCATCTATTGTCTTATGCAGGGTAAATATTATCTATGTTTTCATGCAGGGACGAGCACGGCCGTGGTAAGAAATATGAAAACTGCGATGTTATACTGTATGCTTTATTACTCAAAGACGGCTATCGAATATGAACTGAATTCATTTAGTTCTAATAGAAAGACAACTCTAAAGCATGCCTATCCTAACAAATCAGAGTCGGTTTAGACGAGTTGGTTCGTCTCGTCCACTTAGCAAGTGTGCTAATCCCCTCCCCCAATTTCCCCAGGTGCGGCGGGCGCTCCAACCTAAAACGAAGCTGACGGAGAGGCGTTTTGAAGCTCTTCCTATGCTGAAGTATTTTGAAGCCAATTCAAATCGACGGCTTATGTATAAAGGGGCGAATGTATGGGACGGCAAGCGTAGTTCAGGCAACTTGTCGAATGTATTTTCTTTCTATTTTCAATCAATGTAGCCGCAACGGCATCCAATGTAAATTACGACTTGCACTTCGTTGCAAGCTATGAATGAAAAGCATTTCTATCTTCCTATACTGCGTCTTATATTCTGATGTGATTTGTGAAGTTTCGACTTGGCGTATTAATATCAAAATCAAAAGATAACCGTTTGAGAACTTGTCAACTTGCCTTGCACGAGCGCAACTCCAGGCTTGTGCGGCATCATGCCTTAGCGAGGACGATCGAATCGACAAAAATTAACATCGGAGACGAACGTTGCCGACTCGGGGCGTGATAAATTGGTATCAGAGCACAGTTATGTTTCCTCGAATTTTCGAAAGATGCTTCATTGTTGGAATGTCCGTTGCGATGGCTTGATTGAATGCTTGTCGGCATGCTGCGTGAAATACAAGTTCCATACAGGTAAGCCCGTAGATATTTTTAAAAAATACTAACAGGTTTACACTGTTTGTAGGAATGACTAAGCGAGATAAGAAAATCGTCGGCCCAACAACCCAAACTGTAGATAGTACGTCGAGCACAAAAAGCACCGAGCCTAGCGAGACGACTATGCAGAAGATGCTACAGTTGATGGAACTGCAGCAGCAGCAGCTTCAGACACAATTCAAAGCTCAATTTGAGGCGCAACAAAGACAGATGAATGCCCTGACTCAAATAGTGAGCAGAATGGCGGGCAATACCAAGACGACGGACGAAGAGCCCGAGAAAAAGCAAGGTGATCAAGAAGAAGACGAGGAGGAAGATGGCTCCCCGCAAATGATGAACTCTCCTTCCATGTTCAAAGTGAAGGAGTTTCACAAAATGAACCCGCCAAAGTTCAATGGCCGAGCAGAGCCCGACGTGATAGTAGGATGGCTCGTAGAGATGGAGGACTTGTTCGATCTCCACTGCATCGAAGGGTCCCAGAGGGTGGCCTGTGCGGCACTGCAGTTACAACTTAGAGCACATGACTGGTGGGCGGCGAAGAAACAAGAAATCTGTGAAACCGATTCAAACAAAAAGATTTCTTGGGAAATGTTCAAGACAGCCTTCCTTGAGCAGTACGTTCCTCGCGCCATCCGCCGACAGAAGGCGGATGAGTTCATGATGTTGAGACAGGGGAATATGAGTGTCGAAGATTATGATGCAAGCTTCTCGAAACTTGCAAAATTTACTGGCGCCTTCCTGCCCAACAAAGAAGAATGGTGCAAGCGTTTTCAGCAAGGCCTCAACGAAGAACTGCGTAGGGACGTCATGAACCAACGGTGCCAAACTTATCGTGAATCCTACGAAGCCGCACTTGATAGCGAGCGGATCTTTGGCCGTATGTCACAAAGGGCCGTGCCTGTCGTTCGCAACAACTTCAACAAGCGTCCTAACGACGCCGGGGGATCGGGAGTATCAAAACGTCCAAACACAATTGATAACCGAGGCCATGGCGGACCACACTGCTATAGATGCGGTAAGCGCGGGCATCGAGATCCCGAGTGTAGACTGAGAACATGCTTCAAGTGTGGCGTGGTAGGCCACGTAGCAACGTTTTGCCTGCAGAATGTTCAGAATTAACATAACCCACCAAGGAACATTCCGAATCCGCATAAAGCGCCGACACTGCATGGCGCAAATACGGTGCCCGTCAATCAACAGAATCAACGCCATGGGGCTCAAGGCCGAGTTTATGCATTAACTCGGGACGAGGCGTACGCGTCCGATACGGTTATAACAGGTATATTACTCTACAAAGATATACCTGCTCGAGTCCTATTCGATTCGGGTGCGACGCATAGCTTTATATCTGCTGATTATGCGAAAGAAAATAAAATAACCATGCAATCACTAGATATAAATATTAGCGTTAGCACTCCGTCGGGAGTCGATATGCCTGTAAACTTTATTTGTAGGGATGGCCACATTTGCGTCGGGGGAAGATATCTATCCTTGGATGCCGTCGTGCTAGACATCAAAGATTACGACATAATCCTGGGCATGGATTGGTTGGGCGCTTGTCGTGCAACGATCGAGTGCGCGGAGAAGAGAGTGGTGTTTTGTCTTCCTGGCGAGACAGAGTTCTCATATTCGTGCGGTACGACCTCGAAGACGGCGATGATGGTATCGGCAATCTCGGCAAGGCGTATGCTGCGTTCCGGCTGCGCGGGATACTTGGCATCAGTTCGAGACACGCGGACGGATAATACAAACACAATGCAGACTGATGTTGTAGCAGACTTTCCTGACGTTTTTCCTGACGAGATGCCCGGGATGCCGCCGGATCGAGAAATTGAATTCAGCATCGACACCTTTCCGGATACACGGCCGATATCAAAGGCGCCTTACCGAATGGCTCCAGCAGAACTGAAGGAGCTGAAGGTGCAATTACAAGAGTTGTTAGACCGCGGATTTATTCGCCCTAGCGTCTCTCCGTGGGGAGCTCCCGTATTGTTTGTGAAGAAGAAGGATGGGTCGTTGCGGCTATGCATCGACTATCGGGAACTCAACAAGGCGACCGTGCGAAACAAGTATCCTTTGCCGCGAATCGACGACTTGTTTGACCAACTGCAAGGTGCGTCAGTATTTTCAAAAATCGATCTTCGCTCAGGCTATCATCAACTGAAGATCAAGTCCGACGACGTATCGAAGTTTGCCTTCCGTACTCGATATGGTCATTACGAATTCCTCGTCATGCCGTTCGGTTTGACGAATGCCCCGGCCGCTTTCATGGATCTGATGAACCGAGTCTTCCGACCTCAAATCGATAAATTTGTAGTCGTATTCATTGACGATATCCTTGTCTACTCAAAGAATCGGGAAGAGCACGCGGAACATTTGAAGACGGTACTGCAGATTCTGCGTGAAAACAAACTATACGCCAAGCAAAGTAAGTGCGAGTTCTGGATGAGTAGCGTGACATTTCTCGGGCACGTAATCTCTGCCGAAGGTGTCGCGGTGGACCCAAAGAAGATTGATGCGGTGGTGGATTGGAAACGACCTGCCTCGGCTAGCGACATTCGAAGTTTCCTTGGCTTAGCGGGCTACTACCGTAGGTTCGTGCGAAGCTTTTCAAAACTAGCGTCGCCTCTGACTCGCCTCACCCATAAGGGAGTAGTATTTGAATGGAGCGACGACTGTGAATCAAGCTTTCAAGAGTTGAAGCAACGGCTCGTCTCAGCTCCAATCCTTGCACTTCCAGACGGTCCAGAAGGCTTTCAGATATTCAGCGACGCGTCGGGAACTGGCCTCGGGTGCGTACTCATGCAGAGAGACAAAGTCATTTCCTACGCTTTACGGCAGTTGAAGCAGCACGAGAAAAACTACCCAACGCACGACCTAGAATTGGCGGCGATCGTCTTTGCGTTAAAGTTATGGCGGCACTACCTCTATGGTGTGGCATGCAGAATCTACACCGATCACAAAAGCCTGAAGTACTTATTTACGCAACGGGAACTCAACCTACGACAGCGACGTTGGCTTGAACTCATAAAAGATTACGAGCTAACGATCGAGTATACACCGGGCAAGGGAAACGTGGTGGCCGACGCACTCAGCAGAATGTTTATGGGAACACTGGCCATAAACAAGGAAATATGGCGAGACCTTGAAGCGATGGGTATCGAACTCGGAATTGAGTATCGACACCTGCACCTAGCTCAACTGAAGTTAGGATCGAGCCTGCTTAGCAAGATAAAGACCGTACAGGAGGACGACTCATTCCTGAAGAAGATGCGCGAGCTGATTTCAACGGGAAGGGCGACTGACTTTGCGGAAGACGGAGACGGAACGATGCGATTAAAGGGAAGGCTCTGCATTCCTGAAACTGCCGAACTCAGAAAAGAAATTCTGACGGAGGCGCATTATGCGAAGTACTCGTTACATCCTGGGAGCACCAAGATGTACAAGGACTTGCGCACAAACTTTTGGTGGCACGGCATGAAGAAAGACGTGGCTACGTTCGTATCGCAATACATGGCGTGTCAGCAGGTGAAGGCGAAACACCAACGGCCAGGCGGCGAGCTGCAGAACATCCCCATTCCCGAGTGAAAGTGGGACAATATCTCGATGGATTTCATTGTGGGATTTCCGAAGACGCCGCGGGGGAATGACGCGATTTGGGTCATTGTTGATAGATTGACCAAGTCGGCTCACTTCATCACAATTAAAGTAGGATGGAGCGTCGATCGGTTAGCACAAATCTACGTCGATGAGATTGTTCGACTGCACGGGGTACCGGCCTCTATAATTTCGGACAGAGACGGGCGATTCCTATCGCATTTTTGGACGAGCCTCCAAGCGGCGATGGGGACCAAACTGAACTTTAGTTCGGCGTACCATCCCCAAACAGACGGTCAGACAGAGAGGGTCAATCAGATCTTAGAAGATATGTTGCGTCTGTGTGCGATCGACCTAAAGACTAGTTGGGATACGCATTTGCCGCTTGCGGAGTTTGCGTATAACAATAGTTATCAGTCGAGCATTCAGATGGCTCCATACGAAGCACTCTACGGGAGGAAGTGTCGTTCGCCGATATGCTGGGATGAAGTCGGAGAGCGACAAGTACTGGGACCGGAACTGGTGGAGCAGGCCGTCGAAAAGGTCCGCTTGATTCGAGATAGACTCCGCATCGCGCAAAGTCGACAAAAGAGCTACGCAGATCTTCGTCGACGACCGCTAGAGTTTTTGGCCGGGGACCATGTGTTTCTGAAAGTAGCGCCCATGCGCGGAGTGATGCGGTTCGACGTTAAAGGCAAATTGAGCCCGAGATTTGTAGGCCCCTTCGAGATCATTGAGCGAGTTGCGACGGTTGCTTATCGGATCGCTCTACCTCCTGCCTTAGCTGAAGTGAACGATGTTTTCCACGTTTCACAACTACGAAAATACGTGCACGATCCAAGTCATGTGGTTAGCTTCGATCAGTTGGAGCTACGTACTGACTTGTCTTACTCGGAGGAGCCTATTCAAATTTTGGACCGCAAGGAAAAGGTGCTGCGAAATCGGTCGATGTCCTTGGTCCGCGTGCTTTGGCAGAACCATACAGTCGAGGAGTCGACGTGGGAGATGGAGGTAGAGATGAAGGAGAAGTACCCTGCGTTGTTCGTCTAAATTAAGGTCCGACCCTTGTTCTTAAGTTTCGGGACGAAACTTTTTCTTAGTGGTATATTATGTAGCGCCCCGCTTTCGATAGGCGACGGAACTTCATAATATGCTAGCGCCGAGTCAGATCGGCCGGGAACTTAGATGGCCATCTGACTCGATCGCTAAGCTTGGTAAACGATAACGCCTTGCGGCATCGATTCAATTCGATTTGGACGGAAGATACGAGAATCGATCCAACTAATGGAACGACTTCTGTTGAAACAAGTCCTAGATGCAGCGGGCTGCATCTCGGCGCACGAGCTCTCTATAAGAGTCCCTTCGACGGGACCGGACCGCTGTATGGTTTTCTTGGAGCTTTGCCGCTGGGCTTGATTGAAGTGCTTTCGCGTCGTTTTCAAGGATGCAATTACAAATTTCAATGCAAGGGGAAAAGAAGGAAATCTAACAAAGTGTTGATGCACTGCAGGAGCTCGCGTAACTAAGGATTGACGTTGCGTAGCGCTTCGACGACCTGCACGAAGCCAAGTAATCGGTGGGTGATTCGGCCTTCTTTTCTATTCTGTCCCGCAAACTTATTCCTTGCTTCGAATCCATTCAAATCGAACGATGCCAAGTTAATTGCATGCCAATCCACTAAGTCAAGAAATCGGGAAAAACGTATCGATTTACAAATACAAGTTTTTCACATAAACCAAAAAGTTTAAGGTTTACAGAAAAAGATAGACTATTTCAAGTGCTGCAAAATATTATGAAACGTTGAACATAGGTTTTGATGCCTCGGACAATTTGGTGCCTACGGGACGCTAAATCGAGTGTATGGCTTCGGAGACAAATGAATCGATGCATGAGTTGCCATAAATGATAATGTCGTTGAATACTGTTTGCACTATACAAAACGGTTTGCATGCATTAAACTGTTCGCACATAGGCATGGTCATGGACAGCTTGTGCACAAGTTCGATTCCTCGAAACGGTATCCGGGGCATCGGAACCGATTCGACCTAGGGGGAATAATTTATCGTGCTTCGGCGCGATGCATGCGGGACCTTCAGTAAGGCTTGCAACCTAGGCTGAAAGGGTAGCGTCGCATGCCAACTTCGATTAAGTCCCTCGTGGTGCGTAGCACCAATGACCGCATATAAGATAGTTTCATGCTCATCTATTGTCTTATGCAGGATAAATATTATCTATGTTTTCATGCAGGGACGAGCACGGCCGTGGTAAGAAATATGAAAACTGCGATGTTATACTGTATGCTTTATTACTCAAAGACGGCTATCGAATATGAACTGAATTCATTTAGTTCTAATAGAAAGACAACTCTAAAGCATGCCTATCCTAACAAATCAGAGTCGGTTTAGACGAGTTGGTTCGTCTCGTCCACTTAGCAAGTGTGCTAATCCCCTCCCCCAATTTCCCCATGTGCGACGGGCGCTCCAACCTAAAACGAAGCTGACGGAGAGGCGTTTTGAAGCTCTTCCTATGCTGAAGTATTTTGAAGCCAATTCAAATCGACGGCTTATGTATAAAGGGGCGAATGTATGGGACGGCAAGCGTAGTTCAGGCAACTTGTCGAATGTATTTTCTTTCTGTTTTCAATCAATATAGCCGCAACGACATCCAATGTAAATTACGACTTGCACTTCGTTGCAAGCTATGAATGAAAAACATTTCTATCTTCCTATACTGCGTCTTATATTCTGATGTGATTTGTAAAGTTTCGACTTGGCGTATTAATATCAAAATCAAAAGATAACCGTTTGAGAACTTGTCATCTTGCCTTGCACGAGCGCAACTCCAGGCTTGTGCGGCATCACGCCTTAGCGAGGACGATCGAATCGGCAAAAATTAACATCGGGGACGAACGTTGCCGACTCGGGACGTGACAGCTACAACTCTCAAGTTCTCTCTTGCCCACAAAGAATTTCACAGTTCCATACATCATGCCTTTAATATCTTGGCCGCATCAATCCTGTTGCAAGTCCGAGCGTTAATACGATCGCACGCTTCAAACGATACGACATTCCATGGCTCTGCACAATCAAGCGAAGATTTGACACGAACAATCCATTTCCTGCACCCTGCATGAAAGCTGGTGGAGGATCAGTATGTTCGTTCTCACATGTATTGATGAAAAGACCCACTTTCTAAATCGACATTTAGTATTTATGTTGAATCATGCAACTTAGCTTATGATCTTGCTATATTCTCCTTAGGGTTAATTTTATGGCATATTCGAAAGCGGTAAAGCATGTTATCATGACAAGCATGTTATTCGAATTGAGTAGGCAAGCAATCTCGTATTTGTTTCATGGCGCAACTTCTTACCAACATAGACGCACTCGCCCTTGCACCGACGCAAGGTGAATACGTCCCATTCCTTCTATGTCATGTTATAAGTGCTCTCTATGTAGGATCTATGTGTGCAGGATACATACGTGCATGTACTTTCAATCTATCGTTCCTTAACTATATGAAGGTCATTGGCGTATCCGTGCCAGAATGGACTAAAGTGTTTCTCATCTCTTTCATTATCTTTCTTTTTCTTTCTCTTTCATCTTTCTCAAATTGGATAACCCGGCGTCCTCCCCGCTCGGGTTGCTAGCCCAATAACCGAAGGACGTCGAACTTATCATCAATTGTGGCTTATCACATCAGTAGCAGATCGCAAGTCATGCCCAAAAGATGTACACCAACAATGATTAACATCCTTCCTAGGACGAACGGTCCCGATGCCTCAGTATTTAACTCGTTCGAGGGAACACCCGTACACGGGCTCTCAAGTCCATTCGACCATGCAACGCGCGTCTTATTCAAACAACCAAGCATAGTCTTGAGTCTGCGACTCAGACTTTGTATCATGTCATATTTCTCATATTTACTTTATATATTCTTACATTCAATACTCTGTTTCAATGTTCAATGGCATCATGTCTCAACTCAATATTCGTCAACCGAATGACCCGAAGTTCCTGAACACTTTTCGAGGCATCATGCCACATCTGACAGTTCTGTCACCTACATGCCATAACTGTTCTATTCGCAACGAAGTTATCTTTTATGATTCTCGTGCACGTAGGCATGCTTTGACATGATTGTTCTCATTTCTTCGAGTCGTGCATGCGATGCACACCTCGATACCGTAATTCTATGTTCTTAGCCTTAATGTCCAATATTTGTGGCTTGTGTCACGCCCCGACCCATAATCATCCCGAATCATCGTCCTCGCAGGGGGCGTGATGCCACACAAGCCTGGAGTTGCGCTCGTGCAAGGCAAGATGACAAGTTCTTAAATGGTTATCTTTGAATTGATATTAACAACGAAGGGAAAACAGAGTATACGAAACAGTTTTCTTTATTGATATTTGAACTGAGATTTACAAAGGCTTTCGATAGCCCAACAATATATGCCAGATTGGCTACAACACTCAGGTTCTTTCTTGCCCATAAAGGATTTTACCGTTCCATACATCATGCTTTCTATATCTCGGCCGCATCAATCATGTTGCAAGTCCGAGCATCAATGCGATCGCACGCTTCAATACGCTTCGGCATTCTAAGCCTCAACGCGTTCAAGCAAAGCTTCGCCGCGAGCAATCCATTCCCTGTACCCTGCATGAAAGCTGGTGGGGGATCAGTACGTTCGTCCTCGCATGTACTGATGCAAAAACCTTCTTTCTAAACCAACACTGTAGTATTTATGTTAAATCATGCAACTTAGCTTATGATCTTGCTATGTTCTCCTTAGGGTCGATTTCATGGCATATTCGAAAGCAGTAAAGCATATTATCATGGCAAGCATGTTATTCGAGTTGAATAGGCAAGCATGCAATAAATCTCGTGTTTGTTTCGTGGCACGACTTCTTACCAAGTCGACGCACTCGCCCTTGCACTGACGCAAGGTGAATACGCCACATTCCTTTCATGTCATGTTATATGTGCTCTCTATGCAGGATCTATGTGCGGGACACATACGTGCCTGCACTTTCAATCCATCATTTCTTAACTATATGATGGTCGTTGGCGTATCCGCGCCAAAATGAACTAAAGGCATTCTCTTTTCTTTTTCTTACTTTCTTTTCTCTCTTTCTTTCTTTTCTTTCTTTCTTTTCTTTTCCGAATTTGGATAGCCCGACATTTCACGGGTTGGGTTGCTAACCCAAACAACCGAAACGAACTGCGTGGCTACCATCATTTATGACTTTTTCTATCTATAACCGGGTGTGAATCGGACTTTATAGATGTGCGTCTATCAAAGATTATATCCCTCCTAGGCTGAACGGTCCCGGTGCCCCGGTGCACCCGTTCGGAGGGAACATTCCGTGTACGGAAGATATCACAATTATCTCAAGTCCATTCGACCATGCAACGCCCTATTTTCAAACAACCAACATAGTCTTGAGCACGAGTCTCAGACTTTATCAAACAACCAAACATAGTCTTGAGTCCGCGACTCAGACTTTATCCTCTCGTATTTCTTATATTAACTTTCTATGTTCTTACATTTCGTACTTCGTTTCAATGTTCAATGGCATTATGCCTCAACTTAATGTTCGTCAACCGAACGATCCGAAGGTCCCGAACACCTTTCAAGGCATCATGTTCCGACAGTTCCGACACATTCATGCCACAACTATATTCTTTTGCAACGAAGCCATCTTTTATGATCTCGTGCACGTAGGCAAGTTTCAACACATTTATCATCTATCTTTTGCGTCGTGCACTTGTTGCACGTCTCGAAGTCGTATTTCCATGTTCTATGCCTTAGTGTTCAATGTTCGTGGCTTGCGCGCTAGGGTGCTCGCCTATTATCTTTCAATGTTCTAGCCTTTCTAACTCGTGCGTGAAGGCACGAAATAGTTCGTTCACTAAGGCACTCGCCGAATACAGTTATCCCATGTTCTTGCGGCTTGCGCACCGAGACTTTCGCCTTTACGATATCCAATGTTCCATAGCGACTCGTGTATTTGATGCACGTTTCATTTCAATTATTCTAACTAGTGTTCGACACACTACGGTTGTCACGTCCCAGAACCAGAATACTGGAGAGCGGGGGCAGACATAGCCAGCTACGTATAATAAAATGGAATCCACGTCACTATACGGTCACGGCTGTCTAGATATATGAGGGTTTAACTACAATCCATCAGTCTCCTATGGTCAAGAACAAGCCTATTGTCTCAATCACAAGCAAGTAGTAACAGTCACAAGATATTAGAGCATCAATATACAATAGTAAGGCGTCCCATACATTACATATTGGATGATCATGAAGCTAGTCATACAAAATGTCAGGACTAGCAAGAGTTTTAGTCAATACATGATCAACCCTAGGATTTGTCAATCATGTTACAGCCCGTAGGCAGACAGTAAATAAAGGTACAATACGAGCTAACACGTGCTCGCCGGCTAAACGTCTCAAAAGAATAATTTTACAAATAGAGTGGGAGGACAAAAGAAACCCACTCGTTGCCCTGGTTACGCCTGGTGGTCACCATCGGTCTAGAAGACAGGTGGATCCTCTGGTACTGCTCCGATATCTGGCCACACAAAACCAGCTAGGTCAGACCCCAGAAAGAGCAAGTGCCACAAAGGAGGCTTCACTTAGAAACTAAAACCAGCATATCACAATAGAATATTAAAGATAATAAATAAAGAACTGATAATAATAGAGATAACAACAGTAAACTGAGTACGAAGAGACCATTCAAGTAGCCAGGTCACAACCCTTAAACCAAACAAGGATCGGGGTTGCAGCCCTTCACCTGAATAGAAACCCGTCTCAAATACTGTAACGCCCCAGAACCAGAATACTGGAGAGCGGGGGCATACATAGCCAGCTACGTATAACGAAATGGAATCCACCTCATTATACGGTCACGGCTGTCTAGATACATGAGGGTTTAACTACAAGCCAACAGTCTCATATGGTCATGAACAAACCTATTGTCTCAATCTCAAGCAAGCAATAATAGTTACAAGATGTCAGAGCACCAAATATATAATAGCAAGGCGTCCCATACATTACATATTGGATGATCATGAAGCTAGTCGTACAAAATGTCAAGACTAGCAAGAGTTAAGTCATACATGATCAACCCTAGGATCTGTCAATCATATTACAGCCCGTAAGCAGACAATAAGTAAAGGTGCAATCGAGCTAACACGTGCTCGTCGGCTAAACGCCTCAAAAGAATAATTTTACAATAAAGTGGGAGGACAAAAAGAAACCCACTCATTGCCAGGGTTACGCCTGGTGGTCACCATCTGGCTGGAAGTTAGGTAGATCCTCTGGGACTGCTCCGATATCTGGCCATACAAAACCAGCTGGGTCAGACCCCAGAAAGAGCAAGTGCCACAAAGGAGGCTTCACTTAGGAACTAAAACCAGCACATCATAATAAAATAATTAAAGAGAGCTTATAAAAGAACTGATCATAATAATAATAGAGATAACAATAATAAATTGAGTACGAGGAAACCATTCAAGCAGTCGGACTGCAACCCTTAAACCAAACAAGGACCGGGGTTGCAGCCCTTCACCTGAATAGAAACCCGTCTCAAATACTAATGGTAAGGTAACAAGACAATAAACGAAGAGAGGACTCAGAACTGCTCCGGGAGCCAGGTTACAACCCTTAAACCAAACAAGGACCGGGGTTGTAACCCTTCGCTTGAACAGAACTGGACCCCTGATCTTTATTGTTAAGGCCAGTATAAAGAATTAATCATGTCGTTGCAGTAAGGTAAAACATGACGAGCGTGGCATGGGTTGCAATAAGATAATAACGAAGAGAGGACACAGAACTGCTCCGGGAGCCAGGTTACAACCCTTAAACCAAACAAGGACCGGGGTTGTAACCCTTCGCCTGAACAGAACTGGACCCCCGATCTTTATTGTTAAGGCAAGCATCAATAATCATGTCGTGTCACAATCTTGTACAGGATCGGGACAAGATTAAGCTGGGATAAACTCCATCCAATCAATCACGGCCAATCAAGAGTACGGCTCGATACTTTTAACTAACTAGGGTTACCACAGGCCTAGTTACTAGCAAGATGTAATGAGATTATCCCAACAGCCACAAGCCCTGCAGACCATCCGGTTATCCAGGTCGAATTTCTGTTTATGGAGAATGCAACACGCAACGGTGTGCTGGAAATGTGCCCTACTCGTCGGTAGGCTACAAGTCCACTAATGCGCCCAGATAACGGGATTGCCTGTAGCTGGAAATCTCTTCATGTCTACTGAATTATTCTAGTTTATTAGCCTTAGTCAATTACTGTAGGTATCCCTGACCGTGATACTCAGGGATCCCTGTCCTAGACATGATGCAAACATTACCGGTTTATTTTGTACAAACACAATTACCCACGGTGTCCAGGCCATTCAATTCTGTCATGACATGCTAGCCGTCGCAACAGCATTCGAGATATATATCATGACAAATTACTGTCAAGAGTGCGCCACAACGGGTCACTATCATGTCATGTCATTAATTAAAATTAACATTAATCTGGTATAAGCGTGTATGCAATAACTAAATAAAAACAGGGTGCAAGAGTTGTGGAGGAATCATGCGGCTCAGGGAGACGGGGCATAACTTCCACATACGAACTCAATTTAAGGTGCTCCAGATATATTCGGAAAGGTAAGACAGAGATCTAAAACTTTCATGTTTTAAGTTTTTCGAAATTATGGCTAGAAAATAGCTTAATTTGGCAAAAACAGTCATTCTGTGCACTTTTTATGCCAAAAAAATCAATTCTGCGTAAAATAGGTAAAAGGAGAGGGTTCCAGCGTAAAATTTTACATTCTGGATACAATACAGCATAATTTACGCAATTCCAGGGTTCCCTGCGTAAAATATTACATTCTGGATACAATCCAGCGTAATTTACGCAATTTCAGGGTTCCCTGCGTAAAATATTACATTCTGGATACAATCCAGCGTAATTTACGCAATTCCATGGTTCCCTGCGTAAAATTTCATTTTACGCAAGCCTTCCTGCGTAAAATTTGATTTTAGCTTCCCTGCGTAAAATTTCATTTTACGCCAGAACCAGATTCTTCAGCCGACATGAAAATTTAGAAAACTTGTTTTGGCCATAAAAACTTCATTTTAACTCGAAATGAGGTGAATCAAAAACCAAATTCACACAAAATTTCGTGCTCTTGCTCATGAAACTATTAGTTTTCGAAAATAACTAGTTTTAGTAGATCAAAACCAAGAAAACTCCATGAACTCAAAGTTAAAATGTAGATCTAGAAGAATCTATCCATCAAAATTAAAAACTCCAAGTTCTAAAGAGGTTTATAATCATGTAAATAAAAGAATGGAACAATAAAAATCAAGATCCCTCAAGAAGCAAGTTGTACTTGCCTAAACCTCTTGGTAGGTGGAGAGCAACGGTGAGGAAGAAGAAGAGTGAATGATGAGAGAGAAAGAGGGTGGGGTTAATAAATGATGATGGGGGTGGTAGGTAGGGGTTCACCTTGGTTCATGATGGACCAAGTAAACCAAGCCAAGCCGAACCAACCCAATCCTTCTCCTATCCGAATAAAACTAAGCTCCACTTAATCAAAATAAATCCATGAACAATAAACGACAATTAAACAACAATGCTAAATATGAAAATAAACCACAACTAACTAATCAAAGAAAATAAGAAATACGGATCAGAATATGAACACGTATAAAATACATATCACGAATTTCGGGGCACTACATCCTACCCACCTGAAAAGAATTCCGTCCTCGGAATTTAATCAAGAGACTAGAGATGTCGGGACAGCTATACTATTGCAAGCAATCTACGCTACGAATCATTCATACAATCATACATGCAAGCAAGGAATCGAAGTGCAAGGCAAAAAGAAGATATTACACCTCACGAGCCAAACCGATTGGGATGACGTGATCGGATATCATCCTCACACTCCCACGTTTGACTCTCCCAAAGAGCGATGAACTCAAGCAACACGAACTAAACTGATAGTCTTGCGCTTAAGGTCTCTCTCTTTGGTCAAACAGGGACACGGGCCTCTCCTCATACGAAAAGGTTGGTACCAATAACCGTTTTCGAATGATCTAGGACATGGCTCGGGCCGGGATATACCGTTGTAATTAGGATACATGAAACATGACATGTGTCCCGTATAACGACGGCGGAAAACAAGACAATAGGACACATATACCTCTCTGCCGATTCTGGATCTGAGCTTGGACCTGGGCATACTGCTGGGGTCTCTGTAGCTGGAAGGCTAAGACCTGAGGCGGCAATGGCCTTGGAGGCTGGTACTGCTGCTGCTGCTGGACTGGGGCTGGTCCCCGTACTGAGGGATTATTCTGGGCCGATGATGAACTGGCCCTAATCGGACATGACCCTATCTTGTGGTCCGGTGCCCCACAAGCCAAACATAATCCCTGCGCTCTGCGACACTCCGAAACAACGTGTCCTGGCTTCCCACAATGAGTACAGCCCATTGCGGAAGACTGCTTCGGCTTCTGTTGCGGAGGGGACGTGACCGACGTCACTGAGGCCGCCTGCCTCGGAGTTCCAATTGTCAAAGCCCTGACTGCCGGGGCTGGTGCTGTCGACTGGGTCATCTGCTCGTGAGATCGCTACCGACCTCCGGTCCTGTCCACGATCCTGTGGGAGGTATACTCGTGCCTCCTAGCTGCCCTCAACACTGTATCAAAAGTCTGATGCTCAAACTGTTCTACTGCCAACAAAATCTCGAGATGGAGCCCTTGCTGGAACCGCTGGGCTCTGTCAAACTCGGTCGCCACCAAAGTGGGAGCAAACCGACTAAGCCTGGAAAACTCGGTCGCATATCCGTCGACCGTTCTGCTTCCTTGCTTCAGATTGGTGAACTTGGTCTGCAGATCGTACCGAGCCACCGCATCGAAGTACTTCATCTGGAATCTCTCATGGAATAATGCCCAAGCAATAGGTGCCACCAATCCAACGGCCTGAGCTGTCCACCAGCTGCGGGCAAGATCCAGTAACTGTAGACGCACCACGGCCACCTTCTCGTCCTCCGGGGTTCTGGCTGCCTCTAGAATGACTTAAGTATCCTGGAGCCATGCATCAGCAGATAGCATCTTCGCTGCCATCGAAGAATGGGGGGGTTCAGGTGCTTGAAACTGTTCGCTGCACTGTTCCTTGGATGACCGCCTCTGTTTAGAGCATCTTCCACTGCCTGGTACAATGCATCACCTCGACGATCTTGGGAAGCTAACAAGGTCCTGATGAGACCTACCAAAGTGCCATCATCAGGCTCTGCAGGCTGAACTGGCTGAATTGGTGGCTCTGGATCCCCGGTAGGCATGACTCGGGATGCTGCCCCTGAGTGCTGGGCCTGATCTTCTAGTTGCTGCTGGTCTACGGGAGGTGATCCGCCTTGCTGATCGGCCGGTCCAGATTCAATGCCACTGAAGAAGACGACATGGGAATAATAAGGAAGGACCAGGACAGATCAACGATTACAAGCATGTGATCAGGACAAGAATTTCAGGAATCAAGGGGATACGAGCAGAGATCAAGGGCGAGTACTGATTGAGACATCTATTCGGTAAACCCTCACATATCTTGATTGACAAGACCTGCATGGGCCACCACTAAAACCATGTAACGCCCCAGAACCAGAATACTGGAGAGCGGGGACATACATAGCCAGCTACGTATAACAAAATGGAATCCACCTCATTATACGGTCACGGCTGTCTAGATACATGAGGGTTTAACTACAAGCCAACAGTCTCATATGGTCATGAACAAGCCTATTGTCTCAATCTCAAGCAAGCAATAATAGTTACAAGATGTCAGAGCACCAAATATATAATAGCAAGGCGTCCCATACATTACATATTGGATGATCATGAAGCTAGTCGTACAAAATGTCAAGACTAGCAAGAGTTAAGTCATACATGATCAACCCTAGGATTTGTCAATCATGTTACAGCCCGTAAGCAGACAATAAGTAAAGGTGTAATCGAGCTAACACGTGCTCGTCGGCTAAACGCCTCAAAAGAATAATTTTACAATAAAGTGGGAGGACAAAAAGAAACCCACTCATTGCCAGGGTTACGCCTGGTGGTCACCATCTGGCTGGAAGTTAGGTAGATCCTCTGGGACTGCTCCGATATCTGGCCATACAAAACCAGCTGGGTCAGACCCCAGAAAGAGCAAGTGCCACAAAGGAGGCTTCACTTAGGAACTAAAACCAGCACATCATAATAAAATAATTAAAGAGAGCTTATAAAAGAACTGATCATAATAATAATAGAGATAACAATAATAAATTGAGTACAAGGAAACCATTCAAGCAGTCGGACTGCAACCCTTAAACCAAACAAGGACCGGGGTTGCAGCCCTTCACCTGAATAGAAACCCGTCTCAAATACTAATGGTAAGGTAACAAGACAATAAACGAAGAGAGGACTCAGAACTGCTTCGGGAGCCAGGTTACAACCCTTAAACCAAACAAGGACCGGGGTTGTAACCCTTCGCTTGAACAGAACTGGACCCCTGATCTTTATTGTTAAGGCCAGTATAAAGAATTAATCATGTCGTTGCAGTAAGGTAAAACATGACGAGCGTGGCATGGGTTGCAATAAGATAATAACGAAGAGAGGACACAGAACTGCTCCGGGAGCCAGGTTACAACCCTTAAACCAAACAAGGACCGGGGTTGTAACCCTTCGCCTGAACAGAACTGGACCCCCGATCTTTATTGTTAAGGCAAGCATCAATAATCATGTCGTGTCACAATCTTGTACAGGATCGGGACAAGATTAAGCTGGGATAAACTCCATCCAATCAATCACGGCCAATCAAGAGTACGGCTCGATACTTTTAACTAACTAGGGTTACCACAGGCATAGTTACTAGCAAGATGTAATGAGATTATCCCAACAGCCACAAGCCCTGCAGACCATCCGGTTATCCAGGTCGAATTTCTGTTTATGGAGAATGCAACACGCAACGGTGTGCTGGAAATGTGCCCTACTCGTCGGTAGGCTACAAGTCCACTAATGCGCCCAGATAACGGGATTGCCTGTAGCTGGAAATCTCTTCATGTCTACTGAATTATTCTAGTTTATTAGCCTTAGTCAATTACTGTAGGTATCCCTGACCGTGGTACTCAGGGATCCCTGTCCTAGACATGATACAAACATTACCGGTTTATTTTGTACAAACACAATTACCCACGGTGTCCAGGCCATTCAATTCTGTCATGACATGCTAGCCGTCGCAACAGCATTCGAGATATATATATCATGACAAATTACTGTCAAGAGTGCGCCACAACGGGTCACTATCATGTCATGTCATTAATTAAAATTAACATTAATCTGGTATAAGCGTGTATGCAATAACTAAATAAAAACAGGGTGCAAGAGTTGTGGAGGAATCATGCGGCTCAGGGAGACGGGGCATAACTTCCACATACGAACTCAATTTAAGGTGCTCTAGAGATATTCGGAAAGGTAAGATAGAGATCTAAAACTTTCATGTTTTAAGTTTTTCGAAATTATGGCTAGAAAATAGCTTAATTTGGCAAAAAATAGTCATTCTGTGCACTTTTTATGCCAAAAAATCAATTCTGCGTAAAATAGGTAAAAGGAGAGGGTTCCAGCGTAAAATTTTATATTCTTGATACAATCTAACGTAATTTACGCAATTCCAGGGTTCTCTGCGTAAAATATTATATTCTGTATACAATCCAGCGTAATTTATGCAATTCTAGGGTTTCCTGCGTAAAATATTACATTCTGGATACAATCCAGCGTAATTTACGCAATTCCAGGGTTCCCTGCGTAAAATTTTACGCAAGCCTTCCTGCGTAAAATTTGATTTTATGCTAGCTTCCCTGCGTAAAATTTTATTTTACGCCAGAACCAGATTCTTCAGCCGACATGAAAATTTAGAAAACTTGTTTTGGCCATAAAAACTTCATTTTAACTCGAAATGAGGTGAATCAAAAACCAAATTCACACGAAATTTCGTGCTCTTGCTCATGGAACTATTAGTTTTCGAAAATAACTAGTTTTAGTAGATCAAAACCAAGAAAACTCCATGAACTCAAAGTTAAAATGTAGATCTAGAAGAATCTATCCATCAAAATTAAAAACTCCAAGTTCTAAAGAGGTTTATAATCATATAAATAAAAGAATGGAACAATAAAAATCAAGATCCCTCAAGAAGCAAGTTATACTTGCCTAAACCTCTTGGTAGGTGGAGAGCAACGGTGAGGAAGAAGAAGAGTGAATGATGAGAGAGAAAGAGGGTGGGGTTAATAAATGATGATGGGGGTGGTAGGTAGGGGTTCACCTTGGTTCATGATGGACCAAGTAAACCAAGCCAAGCCGAACCAACCCAATCCTTCTCCTATCCGAATAAAACTAAGCTCCACTTAATCAAAATAAATCCATGAACAATAAACGACAATTAAACCATAATGCTAAATATGAAAATAAACCACAACTAACTAATCAAAGAAAATGAGAAATACGGATCAGAAATATGAACACGTATCAAATACGTATCACAAATTTCGGGGCACTACAAATACTATTGGTACAGTGAAGACAATAAACGAAGAGAGGACACAGAACTGCTCCGGGAGCCAGGTTACAACCCTTAAACCAAACAAGGACCGGGGTTGTAACCCTTCGCCTGAACAGAACTGGACCCCTGATCTTTATTGCTAAGGCCAGTATAAATAATCATGGTATTAAGGTAAGGTAAAACATGACGAACATGGCATGGGGTTGCAATAAGACAATAAACGAAGAGAGGACACATAACTGCTCCGGGAGCCAGGTTACAACCCTTAAACCAAACAAGTACCGGGGTTGTAACCCTTCGCCTGAACAGAACTGGACCCCCGATCGTTATTGTTAAGGCAAGCATCAATAATCATGTCATGTTACAATCTTGCACAGGATCAGGATAAGACTAAGTTGGAATAAACTACATCCAATCAATCACGGCCAATCAAGAGTACGGCTTGATACTTTTAACTAACTAGGGTTATCACAGGCCTAGTTACTAGCAAGATGCAATGAGATTATCCCAACAGCCACAAGCCCTGCAGACCATCCGATTATCCATGTCGAATGTCCGTTTAGGAAGAATGCAACACGTAACTGTGTGCTGGAAATATGCCCTACTCGTCGGTAGGCTACAAGTTCACTGAATGCGCCCAGATAACGAGATTTTCTGTAGCTGGGAATCTCTTCATGACTACTGAATCTTTCTAGTTAATTATCCTTAGTCAATTTTAGTAGGTACCCCTGACCGTTGTACTCAGAGGTCCCCATCCTAGACATGATGCAAGACAGTACTAATTTATTTGTACAAATATAATCGCCCACGGTGTCCAAGTCTTTCATACTTGTCATGTCAGGCTAGCTGTCGTAACAGCATGTCAAGATATATCATGTCAGTTTACTTGTCAAGAGTGCGTCACAGCGGGCCACTATCGTGTTCTATTCTTACAATATCATGAATAAGAGAAACTTGTATAAAATAACTAGTGACATATTCTTGATGCCAATGAAAAGATCTACAACTTCCACGTTGGGAGTTGGGAGAAATTCGAGCCATAATTCAGTCAATTAGGAGATATAACAGTTAGAAATAGCCAAAATAGGCATTATGCGGCCTATTCAGCGACACCATATGCGGCCAACGGCGACATGCAGCCTATGCGGCTCAACTGCGATATCATATGTGGCCAACTGTGACATACGGTTCATGCGGCTTAACTGCGACATCATATGCGGTCAACTGCGACATGCGGCTCATGCGGCTCAACTGCGACATCATATGCGGCCAACTGCGACATGCGGCTCATGCGGCTCAACTGCGACATACGGCTCATGCGGCTCAACTGCGACATGCGGCTCATGCGGCTCAACTGCGACATCATATGCGGCCAACTGCGACATGTGCCTTATGCGGCTTATTCGCGACATCATATGCGGCCAACTGCGACATGTGCCTTACACGGCTCATTCGCGACATCATATGCGGCCAACTGCGACATGTGCCTTATGTGGCTCATTCGCGACATCATATGCGGCCAACTGCGACATGTGCCTTATGCGGCTCATTCGCGACATTATATGCGGCCAACTGCGACATGCTGACAGATGAACATAGAAATGACCAAAAAATACTTTGGCCATAACTTCCTCATCCGAAGTCGAAATCAAGCGAAACAAAAGCTAAAATCGCATGAAATTGAATTTTCTACAACATAGAACCAATAGTTTTCGAAAATAACCAAGTTTTAGAGATCAAAACTAAGAAAACCGAAAAGTTACAAACTTAGATCTACAAGAACCCATCCATCAAATCCAAAAATGTCAAGTTCTAAAGAGGCTTAGAATCAAGTAAGGAAGAGAATGGAAAAATAAAACTTGAGATCCACCATGAAGCAAGTTTGTACTTGCCTAGCTCTCTTTTCTGGTAGGTGGAAGAGTAAATGGTGGAGAAGAAGAAGTGAAGGAGAAGAATAAATGAAGAGAGAGAGAGAGTTAGGTGGAAATATAAATGAGGGTGGTGGTGGTAGGTAGGGGTTCTCCCCTTGGTTCATGATGAACCAAGGCAACCCAAGACTAGCCGAACCAACCCAAAATAAACCGAGCCAAGCCATGAGATATACGATACAAGATAAAATACGTACACGTATTCCAAGATACGTAATACGAACTACAGGCATTACAACGTTTTATCTTCCGATCGGACCACACCCGTGGTGTCGATATGTTAACTTAGCATACGATGCTATATTTTAACTTAGGCATGAAGGAGTAAAAAAGAAGAGTCAATCATCCTACCTTGAGTCGATATGTCTTGTCGTTTCGCCGAGCCGATGCGGCTCAATTTCATAACTTTGTTGCACGGCCAATTCTTCTAACTTAGCCATTCGAGCCCTTCGTGCTTCATTAAATTATACGTCTGATTTGGCTTACCGTGCCAACGCCTTAGCCCGTCGCAAGACGACGATTTGGTTTCGCGGACCCCTTACTAAATAAGGCAAAATATCGACCTCTAATATTTCTGTGTCAACGTATAGCCTGCACACGAAAACAACTAAAATCAATACTTACATCGATTCGGACTTGCGTCTTGGTCGATTCGATTTCTTAGAATCTTCGAGCCGTCTCAACGCACTTATCCTTCGGGGCAACGCAACGCTTCACATCGATTCAACTCGATGCATTTTTTGGGACAATATAACTCTTCGTATCGACTTAGTTCGATGCGTTGCTCGGGACAACGTAACTCTCGTATCGACTCGCATCGATACATTTCATTCGTTCAACGCGACTCGTTGAGTCAACGTCTCAGCGTAATGCACCGTACGGAGCGGGATATTACAGCTTGCACGCTAGGGCGCTTGCCTTCATAATCTTTAATTGTGCTAGCATTTCTAACTCGTGCGCGAAGGCACGAAATGGCTCGTGCACGAAGGCACTTGCCGAGTACAGTTATCCCATGTTCTTGTAGTTTGCGCACCGAGGCGCTCGCCTTTACGATATCGAATGTTCCATAGCGACCCGTGCATTTGATGCACGTTTGATCATTTCAATTGTTCTAACTAGTGCTCGACACACACTATAATTTATCTTCCGGTCGGACTACGCTCGTGGCATCGATAGGTTAACATAGCATACAATGATACATTCTTACTTAGACATGAATGAGTAAAAAGAAGAGTTAGTACTCCCACCTTAAGTCGATACGCCTTGTTGTTTGCCGAACTAATGCGGCTCAATTTCATAACTTTGTTGCATGGCCAAATCTTCTGACTTAGCCATTCGAGCACTTCTTATTTCATTGAACTACTCGATCGATTCCGGCCTACCGTGTCCAAGTCCCAGCCCGTTGCGAGGAGGTGATTTGGGTTTTGCGGATCCGTTACAGATGAGGCAAAAATGCCGACCTCTAATATTTCAGCGTAAACGGATAGCATGTACATGAAACCAACTAAAATCAATACTTGCATCGATTCAGACTTGCATCTTGGGCCGATTCGATTTCTTAGAATCTTCGAGCCGACTCAATGCACTTATCCTTCGGGGCAATGCAGTGCTTTGTATCGATTCAACTCGATGCATTCTTTGGGACAATGCAACTCTTCGTATCGACTTCGTTCGATGCATTGCTTGGGACAACGTAATTCTCGTATCGATTCGCATCGATATATTTCATTTGGTCAACGCGATTCTTTGAGTCAATTTTTCAGCGTAATGCATCATGCAAAGCGGGACATTACAATAATGGATGGGATGAGGTGGTGGGGGGGTATAATGGGTAAGGTTCAAATTTTTGTTTTTTACACCACATCATCAAGGATTCTCTTTGCAACTAGGCCCCAAAGGCCTAGCTAGGGACTCAAATGTGTGCATGGGCGAAGGGGACAAAGTGGTATTTTGATGGCGTACTTTACACGTACGCATATGTGGTTCCCAGGGTTTTGTGATTCAGTGGGATTGCAATTTCGTGGGCCATCTGCTATGCTACTGCTGGGGCAATTCATTTTGTAAATGCGCTATTTGTAATGAGTTAATAATTGTGACCTCTCACTTAACAGAAATTAACTCCCTTGGGGTTCGCCCACATTGTTAGTGAGCAGTTATGGATGCTAACAGACTGGCTCCCTATATATAATCTGTGTATTTGGACACAAAGTATCAAAATTATGAGAGAGAAAAAGCAGCAACAACAATCGAGTGGTCTATTCTTTATCCGACGTCTAGTGAGGTGACAGTGAGCATTCTATAAGTTATTTCGAACTTGCTATTTCCTAGGAGCATATCAACGATAATGGCCAAATCTTGTTTTGAGCAAAGGTAATTTTTATCACCCCAACAAAGAATTCATTCAACTGTTTTTGCTAAATTCAGAGTTGACTCTATTAACAACTTTGTTGTGGATTAAGAGGTTTGTTCTATTAGAAATTTTTATTACTAGTCCTTCCATGGTAAGACAAATAGTTGTGCTTTTGCACGTCTCTAACAAGTTTACTTGATGTTAAAACCACTTTTATGGTATCAGTCCTCAAGACTTGTGCAGAATTTTCATGACTTCAACAACAATCTCAAAGTGAGATTCGGTATTTTTTCACAAGATTACAATAAGATCTTCAAGATCGTACAATGAATTTCTGTATTAGTCTTCTGGATACAAGCTTTCACAAGCTTCAAAAGTTTGAAAGCACTAAAACAATTGGAAAGGAAAGATTAGTCTGAATCTTCAGTTCGTCGATGTGGAATACTTTTTGACTGATAAAAAAAAACTAGTAATTCCATAGATGATGGACGATGTGCAAGTAATTGCCAACATCATTACCACTCAACGGAATCATGATGTCTAGGGCAAATAACTTATAAAGCTTCATCATAAGTTGGAAAAAGAGGCTACGCCTATAGGTGACAAATTTATGGTAGGAGTTAATATCTTCAAACTCCATACCAGGTGGGATCAATTCTCAACCAATATGTAGCACAAAATTACGAAGATAAATTTTGAAGATCTTATGCACTATATTCGCATTGACTATTGAGGACAAGCATGAAATAAGACCAATGTGGAGTCCATGTCCAAGCATTTTGTCAAAGTGCACGGTCCTTTATTTGAGAAGGTAACTTTGGCAAATAAGACGCAAGTTGAAGCATTAGAAATCGAGATACACGCGTTGGTTGTCACCCTCACTTTTTTCAGTTAGGGGTAAAATGGTAATTTTTCATTTTTTTTATATTTTTGGAAATTTTATTTCATGAATATTATTATTTAATTATTATAGGAGTCGGGTTCGAATTTCATCGCATTCCGAGTTAATTCGGGACCCCGGTGAATTTCGACTTGAGCTGTAATTAGCCTGTTAGCTAACCATGGCCCACCACACTAAACTTTAGGATTTAAGAGTTTGGACTAGTTCCCCATGAGTAATTTAGTTTAATTATAATTTTTATTTATTTTTAGCAACTTCCTAAACCTAATTTGGAATTTATTTAATATTAGGCTTAGGGAGGGGCAAACTTGTAATTTACAAGTGCCCCTCACCACCATGCTTGGCCGGCCATGAAGGAGAGCCCCCCCCCCCCCCCCCCCCCCCCCCCCCCCCCCCCCCCCCCCCCCCCCCCCCCCCCCCCCCTCTTCCTTCTTCAGTAAGCAACACTCTTTCTCTCTCTCTTTCAAATTCATTTCTTTCCAAGCTTTCTTCCTCTTCCAACTCCATTTTAGGTATGCTTTTAATTCTTCACCTATTTCTCTTTTGCATATAGTTCCTTCACATTAAATGGAGAGGAGGAGATTCTCTTCCATTTGCCCACAAATTTGTAGGTTTTCCCTAGAAAATAGGTTAAGGATTTATTAGGATTTAATCTTTTGAGAGTGGTATATATATATATATATATATATATATATATATATATATATATATATATATATATATATATATATATATATATATATATACATGTGTATTTATGTGTGTGTATTTATATATGTATTTGTGTGTGTGTACAGGAGGGTGATATTGTGTTATGGGGATGATGGTGTTGTGAGAGTGGTGTGTGTGTGTTTGTGTTGTGTGAGGATGTGTGTGTGTGTTTATATTTTTGTGTGTATATATATATATATATATATATATATATATATATATATATATATATATATATATATATATATATATATGAGTGTATATATATATATATATATAGATATGAGTGTATTTATATATATATACATGGATGTGTGTATATGGATGTGTGTGTGTTATATATATATTTAGAGGGATGGATAGATATCTAGATAGATTATAGATAGATATATATATATATATAGAGATATATATATATATATAGGTATATATATATGAAGTGTATATATATATATAGGGAAGTAGAAGGAGATGAAGAAGAAGATGAAACCCAACAGCAGCAGCAGCTTGCTGCAGCAGTAGCAGCTGCTGCCAGGAATTAGCCCCCCCCCCCCCTTTGGCTTTCAAGCCTACTAAACCCCCCCTTCACCTAAGTATATATGTATATATATAGATATATATATATATATATATATATGTATTATATATGGTTGGAATCGTAGAGAAGAGTAGAAGAAGATTATGGAATGAGAAGTTAGGAAAGAATTAGAGGTTAGAAGAAAAGATTGGGAGAAGTTAGAAGAAAAGGGAAAAGGCTAGAATAGAAAAAGGAAAAAACCGAGTTAGAGGGCGAAACGGAGCTCGGAGTATCCGATTGAGTTGAAACTTGGCGTGGGGCATGAATACGTGATTTAGATTTTGCGGGTAGGCTTCCGGGTGGAATTCGGGGTTGTAGGGCGCCCGTATCGCGCCGTATCGGTGCGTATCTTGAAATATTCAAGATTTTGACAACGGGCCGTATCATGGACCGAATGTCCACGTTACCTAGGTATTTTGGTAGATATTATATGTATAGGTTAGTACCTTACTACCCTAGGGAGCTCGGGTCAAAATACCAAGCGTAGGTAGGCTAACTTGATAGTTGCCGAAGCTAGAATTTTACCATTTTTAAGGGTAAAATAGGATATTGGCCTACGGCCAAGATATGAGTTTCGAAGTCCAAGATGGACTTGGATATGGGTTGTAGAGGTTGGTAATAGTTAGAAATAGTCGCCTAGACCTAGTCTTGGCCCCGGTTGACCACAGTTGACTTTTTGGACCAAAAGTTAACTATGGGTCAACGCTTTACCCAAATTAGTCCCGATTTCCATTAGACTTGTGTAGTTGACCAAAAGTCAACTATTAGTCACTATTGACCTAGGGTTGACCAGGGTTGACCTAGAGTTGACCAGAGTTGACCAGAGTTGACCAGTTGACCAAAAGTCAACTGTAGGCCAACTCTTGACCCCGTTTGACTTTCTTCGACTTGTTTTGACCCGTGATGCCTGGTATGACCTAGGATTGACTTGGTTAGGCTTAGATTGACTTGATATAACTTGATTTGACCTAGATTGACTTGACAGGACTTAGTGTGACTCAATGAGACCTAGTTTGACCTAGATTGCATATCATTCATTGTAAATCATTCCTAAACTTGTTTAAACCTAAATTAACTTACAGTATCTCATATTTAGGTCTTCTGATACCGCTCTGAGCATTGATATACCATACAGCTCAGGACAGCAGGCGAGTACATTCACTGATAGTTTTCATTGTCTTGATATCTGCTATATCCGATTCAGTTGTAGTGTCTTACTTGATTCCTAACACGATGGTTCACGGACTAGTATATGTCGGATCCTGTCATGAGATGTTGTTCCCGGGTTACTTGGTATATTGGTACATGATTCGACTTGTTACTTGTACTTGTATAGACATGGACTTGGGAGTGGGCTGATCACCTGCTTTTGAATCCCGTGTCATGACGTGTTATGTCCGGATCTTTTATACTATTCGGGGATGGGGAGTTATTAGTGGTTGGGTGATCAAATTCCCACATTGTTCTACTGTAGACATTGTTCATAGCTATACCCTCGCCTCACGACGGGTAAAGCCTTACCCTACATCGTTCATAGCTTTCCATGGTGACCGGCCTTACCGTTCTATTGTACTCATTGTTCATAGCCGGTCGGATGGAAAGCCTGATCATGTTTCCCAAGCCGATCACATAACGCTCTAATAATTCAAATCACATTTTATATTTACTTTATCTTATCGTATATCCTGCTCTGTTCTACATTCAGTATTTTCTCACCATGCCATGATATACAGTTACTCACATGCTCTACTTGCCTTTACATTGTACCTTGATTGGAGACTAAGTTCTGCTCGGGAGAAGAGTTACAACCCCGGTCCTTGTTTGGTTTAAGGGTTGTAACTCGGCTTCCGAACGGTTCCCAAGTTTTCATATATCTTTGTCTTGTAGTTCATTATACTGTCTCTTATAGAATTTGTCAATTCACATGGAACTGCTGTTAGTGTTTGTACTTGCTCATTTTTCTGACAAGATACCGTTATGATATATTACAGATGACTCTGAGGCGGACTGCTCGACCTATTATGGGCTCGAGTCAGATGGAGTAGCCTTAGATCGTGGCCTTATAGTAGAGCCACTAGATTTTGTACTTCCAGAGTAGTGTAGGTTAGCTAGGTTTGACTGGACTGCGATCCAGCTAGCTTATCAGACTATAGATTTATATTCTATTTTGATACCCTGTGATGTATATATCTGGGCTTGTATTGGACTCTGCACTTATTTACTCTTTCATCTATCATATGTCTTTCCTCTGAGCTATCTACCTTAGTTTTATTCTATGATTGAGACTGTATTGTTATGTCACCTCCATTCGGAGAGTATATACTGTACAGGTATATTTTAACTGTTAGTTGTAGGCATTTACAGACCCTATATACAGCGTTCTACCGTCGATACTGCGGTGTAGGCTGGACGTAACCACGTGCTCGTGCCCCTCTTCAGGGTGCGGATCGTGACACATTTTTGTGGTGGCCCACGCAGGTCCGGTGTCGCAATTAGTGCGATCTCGTAATGGTGCTCGACTTAGAGTACTAATTACGAGCCTGCGATTAGGACGTAGGACCTAGGATATGATAGGAGTTTCTCAATCACACCTAGGAAAATTTTCCGATCTTTGATTATCATGATTACTCCCCTTGTATTAAATTAACTGTCCTTCTTTGATAATCTACTCATGTGCCATATTGATCTCTTTGTTTCAATTCGTCTCCAGGATGACGAAGACGCACCCGCAGGCCACTGGATCGAGTAGTTTGCCTGAGAGATCTGATCAGACAGAGAAGGAGGTTCACGAGACTGCCCCCAGTAATTCTACTATTCTGGAGACCCAGGCAGTTGCACAGGGAGGTCTACCACCTCCACCCCAGAGGGTTACGGCCGTTGTTCCGGAGATACTGCCGCCATCACCACCGGTACCGACGGATACGCATCATATATTCCTTCTCCTTCAGCAGATGATGGAGACACAGCGGGCCCAGGCAGAGGCGTCGCAGCGCCAGTCGGAGGCGTCACACCGACAGATCGAGATGCTGAGGCAGAGTATGGAGAACTCGCATCAGCTTGCCCTAGCAGCAGTAGAGAGAGTGGCACCAGGTACGGTGCAGGGCCCTACTGGCCAGCAGCCGTACCAGCAGCAGTCCAGGCCGAGGACAGTATTGGACTTCAGGAAGATGAGCTCCAGGGACTTCACAGGCACGGAGGGCATCCTCTATGCAGACGACCGGCTAGAGGATGTACAGCGGAGCATGGAGCTGGCAGAGCTTCCTAGAGCGCTTTGGGTTTCGGCCGCAGCCAGCCGATTCTTCGACATTGCGCTGACATGGTACCGCATGGATCCTCGTGCGTCGGTGAGAGGGCTGACTTGGGAGAACTTCCGGAGGCTCTTCAAGGAGAAGTTCTTCCCGGACGTGGCTCTTACAGCATTGGAGGGCCAGTTCGTGGGTCTAGTTCAGGGGAACTCGTCGGTGGACGAGTATGCAGCTGAGTTCTTCCGCCTTAGCAGGTTTGCTCCCGATATGATCCAGGATGAGGGGCAGAAGGCTCGTAAGTTCTGCAGGGGACTTATTCATGCAGTGCGCACCCGTACCTCAGGTCGCCGTGACGCGACGTTCGATCAGATATTGATGGACGTGCAGATCGCAGAGGAGGACTTCGGCCTCAAGCCGAAGAGGAGCGGAGATACTATGGGGGCGAGTTCCAGTACGGGACCGGCCAAGCGCCCCCACATTCAGCAGCAGCAGCAGCAGAGGCCGTTTCAGCAGCAGCCTCTGTTGCAGATTCAGCAGGCACCAGCGCGTGTCCAGCAGCACCAGGGACAGGGCCAGAGGCAGGCCATCCAGTGTGCCTTCTGCAAGAAGATGGGGCACACCTGAGAGGATTATTGGATGAAACAGGGAGTTTGTTTATTCTGTGGAGCTCCAGACCACCAGGTGAAGAACTGTGCTGCCCGTGCAGCCAGACAGGCAGGCCAGGAGGGAGTGCAGCAGGCTAGAGGAGGCCAGCAAGGGCATACTTTCGCCATGACAGTTGAGCCCACTCAGGCAGTAGCAGAGCAGATAGCAGGTTCCAATCTTTCGGTCTCCTTTCCGCATTTGCCTTCTTATAAACTGTCTTGAAATTCGATTCTATCTGTTCTTTGATCGTTGGATGAAAATTGTTCTTGAGATGTGATTTTCTTCTGAGATAAGTCGTATGGGCTAGGTCGCCTCGATTATAAGATTTTAGAATACTCTAGGGTCATGCTAGCAGGCATAGTGAGGATATATAGTCGGATTATGGTCGTATTTCTTGGGTGTGGAAATTAAGGTTTTTGCTGCCAAGCTAGCGGCAATACGAAAATTTTAAATACCATAATTCTAGAGGTATATACCTTAGTCGAGGACTCTGTGATTATCGTAGCCTTGCTCACTGGCATGACGGAGATTCTGAGTATCATGATGATTGGACAGACGCATACGATTATTGAACTGCATAATTTTTTCTGTGTTTACTTTGTTTTAATTTTTGGAGGATGAATTCTTTTAAGGTGGATAGACTTATAGCACCCAGTTTCTATTTGAGAGTGATTTTAAATTTTATAATTTTAGTCATTTATTTCATGCTTGATTTTTGAGATTTTAATCATTTAAATTTTAAGCCATGACTTGTGATTTTGATATTTACTATTGTTTGGTTTTAATTTCGAGGACGAAATTTCTTTTAAGGTGGATAGACTTGTCACCCTCACTTTTTTCAGTTAGGGGTAAAATGGTAATTTTTCATTTTTTTAATATTTTTGGAAATTTTATTTCATGAATATTATTATTTAATTATTATAGGAGTCGGGTTCGAATTTCATCGCATTCCGAGTTAATTTGGGACCCCGGTGAATTTCGACTTGAGCTGTAATTAGCCTGTTAGCTAACCATGGCCCACCACACTAAACTTTAGGGTTTAAGAGTTTGGACTAGTTCCCCATGAGTAATTTAGTTTAATTATGATTTTTATTTATTTTTAGCAACTTCCTAAACCTAATTTGAAATTTATTTAATATTAGGCTTAGGGAGGGGCAAACTTGTAATTTACAAGTGCCCCTCACCACTGTCACGACCCGATCCCAATTTCTTGGGTCGACTCGGATCATGCCCAGCCTGCACCGTTGTTGAGACGGCGGCAGTAAGCTGTATTCCATATGCAGGTACAATCAACAACATTTGAAATTTTTAATTGCCACAACATTTAATTTAACGATAAAATAAACTTGTTCATTACAAAAGAGTTCACCACTTTTAAAATAACATTAATTTAAATAAAAGACAACAAATCTCCATCTAAGCAGAAGTATCATCATCAACATCAGGAACCTCCTCTGGAAGCATAGCAGGATACAGCTCTGGGTCGTAATAGCTACTAATCTGTAGCTCTGAGTCATCAATAGGACCTATTGGGTGTGGGGAATCCAGTCAGGAAAGGAGCAAGTACAATTATGAAAATAACAATTTGCATAATGAATAGAAAATTGAAATATTAAAATAACTTTGGAAACAATGATTTTCAACTATAAACAATTGTGATTTGAGTATGCAGTATCTATGACTGGTTTAGGATGATTCACTTGTATCCTATTGATACGGTCCGGCCTAACCCCGTGTGAAGAGGGGTAAGCTCGCACATTCATTTACTATTGGGCTTTGATCATAGATAACTACACTACTCCCCATTATCCCGATGCAATGATTCAATGTGTTACTCTAGGAGAGAGTACGTGTAACAATTGTGTATTTAATATGCAATATTCTAATATTAATTAAACTGAAATTAACACAACCATACTTGCCTTGAATTTCAATTGGTCGAGATTTGTACTTCGGGATTCGAAAGGTCACGTTCTTCCTTGAAATCCTACATTCCGGAGAACTTTATCTCAGAAATACAAATACCAGAAAAATCTAGTTGCAATCTCTATTTGTCTTTCCTAGTCTATTTTAGTTATTAGCTAACTAACACAACATCACAACGTTTACTAATGAGTTTGAATTTAGAAATTCAATTTATTTAGGTTTTTCGGGAAAACTTGTAATTTTCAATTTAAATATAAAACTTGGTATTTTATTAACTTATTGGGAAAAGATTGGTGTTTTATAATAACTAAATAAAAATATAATTTCTTTTCTTAAAATGAGAAAATCGTGAATTATTAATTAATAATTAATAATATTATTGATTAATCCTACTCGTTTACTCAATCCCAGAATTCACAAATCTAATGTTCCTACTGATTACAAACTTTTGCAGAAAATAAAAGAATAGGCTTATGCCCTTACAAATTAATACATGAATTTAAATAAGAGAAAAATGGGTTAGTCCTTTTAAATCACCTAAAAATTAAATAATAAAATTTTAACTAAATTTGTAAATTATTAGAATGTCTCAGAACTGGTCCAATCTTCAAATACAGCTACTCTGCCTCAACGTCCGGACGAACCGGTGCGTTTGCATTTCGCTGGGGCCCATTGACCAATATGGTCGTCGCCCAAAATAATATAAAAAAATATAATATTATCCGAAAATCCTTTGAAAATCATTTTTATAATTTTCTAAAAATTTCGGCAGCACTCCCTCTGTTTTCGGTCAACCCAAAAACTGGGAAATGCTTCCGATATACCTGCAAAATAATTTCCAAAACTCGAAATTCATATATATATCCATAGAACATATTTTTCCAAAGCCAACACAGCATTTCCGAAATGATAACGAAATTCCCGAAACCCGAAACCATTCCGATTTAACTTCCCAAAAGAATTCAATTCCAGCATATTAACCGAAAATTCCCAACAGAACCCAAAAGCAATAACAGAACATTATCCAATCTCATTCACAGAGCTTAAGAGCAAAATTTGAATCTCCATTCATTTCCATTAATTCTCGAAAACCCGAGAATACAGAAAACAGAGAATCTCTTCTTAAAAAGTTCTCAAAAATCCGAGAAAAACTACAGAACCCAGTTCTGTCCTAATAATTCTATTTAATCACAGAAAACAAACCACAGCAATCATTTCCGAGATTTTCGGAAAAGCCGAAATAGCAACGTAACTATTACGTTGTCGAAAACCGAAATCCCGAAGGATTCGGGGACCAGAGAATTCATCATCGACAGAAAGGAAAATAGAGTTCCAGAAATTATACCCAAAACCGAAGTCGAAGGAAATCCCGAATTTGGGTCGCGGAACCGAACAGCACTACAGGACACGGACAGGGGCAGACGAAAATGACGGACACAGCCACGCAGGGGTGCTGGCGGTGGACGACGGCGGTCGCCGGTCAGGCGCGGGCGGCGGTGACGCGGGGCCGCGCGGGTCGACGGGAGCGCCGGGAAGCGGCTCGGTCGCGCTGGAAAGGGCGTCGGCCTCGGGAAAACTCGGCCAGTGGTTCGCCGGGGAGGATCGAGAAGGGGATCGCCGGAAAATAGTTGATTTGGAAAGAGGATGAAGAAGATGGTGATGGTGTGGAAAAAAATGATGGGGAAAAGCCCCTTTTATAGGAAATAGGTAGTGAAGGTTACCATTTAAGAAGATGGAGAGCCACCATGGCTTGATGGTCGGCCGGTTATGGAAGGCGAAGGGGTCAACGGGTGGGGAAGAAGAAGAAAAACTTCTTCGGTTCACAAAGGCCACTCACAGCACCCAACACTAAAGAAGAATGAAAAGGCTATTGAATGTTTTCTTCATCAGACACTTAATATATGTCATTCAATACCAAGAGTAAGTATAGACTTAATGGGTTGAGACATACGAATGGGTTTGAAACCCATTCAAGATTTATAGGTTAGCCTATAATTGGCTTGGGTTAGGTCCAATTGGACTTAGAAAAATAATGAGTTTGGGCCAGGATTGAAACTAATGGCCAAAGCAATGGGTTTCAATAAAATTTAAAGGCTTTGGGCTAGGAAAATTTTAGACAACTAAAAATATTTTTAAAGGAAATATTATTTAGAAAATTTTTGTACAATTTATAAAAATATTTTATGTTCAAATTTGGGTTCAAGTCCGGGCTGACATGCCAAAAATCCAAGTTTAACTATTTGGAAAATAATTTACTCTTAAATAAATATTATTAACATCTAACATTATTCTAAAGAAAAAAAATTTATTGCTAACAAAATTTTATTTAGCAAATAAAAAATTAGAAGTAAACTAAAAATACGGGTTTCACAACCTTCCCTCCTTAGAAAATTTCGTCCTCGAAATTTAAGGACAGGTAGGACAGGATTCCCACAATTCAATTAGACACGAGTATGGTGTTCAATTCAGGTTCAAACAATAAGAATTTTTAAAGGTAATCATGGATGAGACAATTTAGGGACAAAATAAAATATAAAGCGAACCAAAGTGTATGAGGTTGATCAGACCATCATTGCACCGGTTCTGATTAGACAATATATTAATGGAGGCCTCCAATAAGATAATGTCATGATCAAGCTTGAAAAAGGAATAGCTCGCAAAACTAGGCTAACAAGCATAATGTCAAATTTGAAAATGAAACAGATGAGTATGGAAAGAAATAGGAATAATGATTCAACTTTGCCTGATCTTCATCTCACCTCTGACTATGCTTGTTACTGGTTTCTCTGACACTGCCTTCTTCTACAAATTCAGTGGTTGACAACTGTTGTCTGCCCAGTGCTTCTGTCTATCATAGCTTGTCTCTGATCATCTTCACTTCCTCTGCTGCGCCAGTTACTCTCTCTGGATCTAACAGTATTCTTTCTTCTACATCGTCCTATGCAAGTTATGTACGAAAACTACATCCAAAACTTCAATGATGTTGTACTGATGCTAACTGGGTATTTATTGTAAGAAAACTCTACCAAAGATAATTGATCTTTCCAAGATCCTCCAGATTCCAGGAGGCAAGATTCTTCAGCATGTCTTCAAACGTCTAGATTGACTTCTTTGATTGTCTGTCAGTTGGAACTTCATGAATCCGGTAGATGTGTCTCTTGCACATTGCCGCCAACTCTTTCGTGAATAAAGCAACTTCATAATGAACTGACTTGGTCAGTCAGTACACAAATCCAATTGGTGATCTTCTCTCCTTAGGAACAAAGTAATCCTAACACAAAATCCATTATGTGTTCCATCGTTGGCAATAGAGAAACTCCCAAATGTTCCTGCCAACACTTGATCTCTAAGTTTACAAGTGCCTTGTCTTGAAACTGCGTCTTCTTGACTTTGTTCTTCAGACTCGAGCTCACTTGCAGCTTTATTGACACTGAATCAGCATCTAGTTCCATCCTTCTATCTTCAGACAGTATGCTCTCCAGCCCAACTTCCTGATGTCTAGGTGCCGCTTCTTAGTCAAACCATCGATATCAGCTTCAATCGTCTTCGTTTACCCAATATTCCGCTCTTTCTGAGTAGAAATATATTTCAGACTTTTATAGTCCGTATATAATTTTACTCCCTTTCCATAATAATTCCATAGCCTTAAAGCAAGGATACTTACAACAAGTTCCGAATTATGTGTGGGATAGTTCTTCTCATGAGTCCGTAATTGCCTAGATATGTAGACAATTATTTTCCCATGTTGTTGAAGAATACAACCCAGTCTTTTTCCTGAGACATCTCTGTAGATGGTGAAACCACCGGATCCTGCGGGTAGCGCAAGGATTGGTAAGCTTCTTAAATGCGTCCAGACAAACTCTTCATTCTTTCGAGTCAGCTTCATCATCGACTCAGCAATCTTGGCGAATTCCTACACAGATTCCAGTAGTATCCCATTAAGTCCAAGAAACCATTGAACTTAGATATACGACTTCTCCACAGCGGCTATCTATCTAGAGTCTATCAAATTTTCTTCTCTTGTGACATTATGGCAAAAACCACATTGTCTAAGAAAATTCATGTCTTGATAGCTTACCAAAAACTTCTTCAAAGTTCCTAGAAATTTCTCAGATGCTCTTCATGTTCTTCTTCAGTCCTTGAGTATATCAGATTTTGTTATCTAAAGAAAAGACAACAAACTGATTCAATTACTCATAAAAAGACTCTGTTCATGAGATTCATGAACACAACATGAGTATTCATCATTCCAAGAGACATGATCCAAAAATTCAACTACCAGTATTTGGTGTTGAATGTCGTCTTGAGAATGTACTCCTTCATGATCTTAATCTGATGGTAGTCAGTTCTTAAGTTAATCTCCGAAAACCCTTAAGTTCACTCAACTTGGATAGATCATCAGTCGAGAAAAGTAATTCTTCAGTGCCCTGATAGTCTACTCTCATCCATATTGTTTTATCCTTCTTGGATACAAACAAGACTGATGCTTCTTAGAGTGAAGCTCCGTCTTATATGAAACCCAACACCTTTAGTCCATTGATCTAATCCTTCATTTCCTTGGCTTCCTTCAGGTCGATTCTATAGTATCACTTAGTCATAGAGAAGGAGCTAGGTACTAGGTTAATGGAATATTTCTATGTATAGGGTAATCCAGAAACTATTAGGGAAAACTTCTATCATGAAGATGTAACTAAGATTTTTATTCATATAAGAGAATTACAACAAAACTCTCATAATTGATCTAGGGACATCTTGTTACAGCTTCTTAATAGATAATACTACTCAGCAGTCCTAAGTACTATTCTTCATGGTTCTGGTTCTTGCTTGGGCATCTCCATTTTCTTCCTCTTCTATGATCCTTGATTCTGCTTCATCCCTTCCTACGGTCTGTTGGATAGAGTCCTGAGGTTGTGTCATAATAGACGCTCCGATACGATGATAAGATAAGAGGCAGTCCTTAACTTGATGTTCAGCAGATCCACACACCAAACATTGCCTTAATCTCTTGTGACAAATGTTGGCTTGGTGACCAGGTCTCTTACAGTAGGCACAAGCCAAAAGCTTCTTGCAATATGGTTGTCGGACAGGGCCCAAATATCTTCTATTCTCATGGGTATCCCTCCTAGGACGAGGTTCCGCTCCAACTTGGTTTAAAATGGCTAAGGTGCGTCGTGATATTCTTCATTCTCTCGAGATATCCATCTGTTCAGCTTGAATCTTCTGATACTCTAGGATTTCTTAAAAAGAGCAACCATCTGAGAGGTGTTCTCTGGTACTGGTGAAGCAACATGAGTGGGTACTTCCTCAAAGAAAGTAACACCAGTTAGAGGAGAGGTAGGATTTGCCAGTGTGGGAAAAATCACTGGAGATTGGTGAGGATGATCAATCAGCTGGTTGGGTGAAAAGCTCTGACTGACTGGAAGAGGCGGGGTTCGATCCGGAGATGATACCACATCGCCAGCAGAGTTGGTTTTGTCAGTGGTCATTCTCTGGAAGGTTAGGAGCAAGCATAAGCAAGGTAACCTACCAGTCTATAAAAATATTTCATATATAAATCGGTCTATGTGTGGCAATTTTGATGTTCTAGTGTTCCTAATTGTTCTAGTTTCCTAAATTGTTGATTGTTGACTGGCATGGGCACATAAAAACATGTCACGACCCGATCCAATTTCTGGGTCGACTGGATCATGCCAGCTGCACGTTGTGAGACGGCGGGCAGCAGTAAGCTGTATTCTTTGCAGGTACAATCAACAACATTTGAAATTTTTAATGCCACAACATTTAATTTAACGATAAAAATAAATGTTCATTACAAAGAGTTCCACTTTTAAAATAACATTAATTAAATAAAAGACAACAAATCTCCATCTAAGAGAGTATCATCATCAACATCAGGAACCCCTCTGGAAGCATAGCAGGATACAGCTCTGGGTCGTATAGCTACTAATCTGTAGCTCTGAGTCATCAATAGGACCTTGGGTGTGGGAATCCAGTCAGGAAAGGAGAAGTACAATTATGAAAATAACAATTTGCATAATGAATAAAATTGAAATATTAAAATAACTTTGGAAACAATGATTTTCAACTATAAAACAATTGTGATTTGAGTATGCAGTATCTATGACCGGTTTAGGTGGATGTCACTTGTCTATTGATACGGTCCGGCCAACCCAGTGTGAAGAGGGGAAGCTCGCACATTCATTTACTATGGGCTTTGATCAGATAACACACTACTCCCATTATCCGATGCAACTGATTCAATGTGTTACTCTAGGAGAGAGTACGGTAACAATTGTGTATTTAATATGCAATATTCTAATATTAATTAAACTGAAATTAACACAACCATACTTGCCTTGAATTTCAATTGGTCGAGTTTGTACTTCGGGATTCGAAAGGTCACGTTCTTCCTTGAAATCCTACATTCGGGGAACTTTACCTCAGAAATACAAATACCAGAAAAATCTAGTTGCAACCTCTATTTGTTCTTTCTAGTTATTTTAGTTATTAGCTAACTAAACAACATCACAACGTTTCTAATGAGTTTGAATTTAGAAATTCAATTTATTTAGGTTTTCGGAAAACTTGTAATTTTCAATTTAAATATAAACTTGGTATTTTATTAACTTATTGGGGAAAAAAGATGGTGTTTTATAATAA